>PJEM01000826.1:108903-164969 GCA_004023845.1 Helogale parvula | reverse complement strand
AAAAAGGGATGGGGATAAAAAAAAAAACAGGTGCGTAAGGTAAGGGGTATGGATTCTACCCCGAGGCAACCGTAGATGTGGGGATTAGAAAAGAAAATGGCACCATGAAGATTAAGAACTAACATGGACCAACACATTACTGTGGCCATCTTCAGCAGTATAAGAGAGCGGGGCTCGTTTTGCAAGGCTCTGATAAGTGCACCGCGTGTTTGAGGAGCCTTTCTAGGCTCTTGTGCTCCCTGAGTGTCATCACAGCGTCGCCACACGCCCCAGTCTCTGGCTTGTGGGTAAAGCGAACACAAGGTATCATCCCTTGGAGGTTCTGAGCTCCTTTGGGACAGAAATCTCTTGTTTATTCTTCTTCAAAGACTTGATGTCTCTGAAATAGTAACATGTACACCATAGGCACACAATAAATATTTGCTTTAAAAAAATGTACGGTGGGTACCTCTACTTGGAATAATGGAAATCAAGGTGACTGGTCCCAACCTGCCCAGTGGCAACAACTAAAACTGCTGGGAAAACAGAGAAAGCAATGAAGAGTGAGCACAGTCATGAGAATCACTAGGCCAGCATCCAGGTGGGCAGAGATCTCAAGCGGGGAGCCTAGCACCAGGGCCGCTCACATCCAGGGTTACTTGTGGATCTGAAGAGACCGCTGAGAAGCTGAGCTGTGTGTGCTCCGGCTTTGTGGGGCTGTGGGGAAAAATTCGTACAGGTGGAGGCCCTGGGCAACCACCCCCTGGTTTGGGCTCTGATTTCAAAGAGTGGCACATTAGGAGAAAGGGTGACCCAGGAGTAATGCAGCTGCTGAGTGACTACAGCCCAGCTGCACGTCACCAGGTGCGCCAGACAACACGCAGCCCTGAAATAGGATTAAGGACGTCCCACATTGCTAACGTCTCCAAGTACCTGGCCGAAGAAAATTAAGTCCTTTCTGGAGCAAGACACCATCTTCCAGGCCTCAGATTATCCTATACATATAAATCCAGCACAGAGATAATCAGGCTTATGAGGAAGGCTGATAGTAAATAATAGGAAACACAGAAATAGCTCCGTGGGGGTTCCCGGACACTAGGATAAAACATAGACCATAAAAATAATTCTGCTTGCTATATTCAAGAAGATAAAAACTAACCTTGAAAATTTTGGCAGGGAAGTGGAAATTACATTTTGAAGAGCTGTAAAAGTTTCGGAAAAAAAAATCCAATAGGCATTTTAGAACTAAAATAATATGATGATCAGAATTAAAAATTCAATGGAAAATTAGACACAGCTAAAGAGAGAATTAATAAAATGAAAGTTCTGAGTGCTGTGTATGATTAGTATAAGAATTCTGTGAAGTTTGTTTCATTTTCCTTCAAAAGTTAATTTCTTTTGGGGTGCCTGGGTGGCCCTCTCTCCAGGCACCCACCCAAAAAATAAAATTAAAAAAATGTTACAAAGTGAACTTCTTTTGATAGTGTTTTCATCTCACTTTGTTATACTATAAACACCTTGTTCTTTAAAAAAATGTCATAAATATGTTTATGTGAAACTTGTTTTGAACATGGTCCTCTTGGGAAAACTTTTAAAAAAATTTTTAATGTTTATTTATTTATTTTTGAGAGGAAGAGAGACAGAGTGCAAGTGGGGAAGGGACAGAGAGAGAGAGTGGTACAGAATCCGAAGCAGGCTCCAGGCTCCGTCTGAGCCATCAGCACAGAGCCCGATATGGGGCTTGAACTCCCGAACTGCGAGATCATGACCTGAGCTGAAGTCAGATGCTTAACTGACTGAGCCACCCAGGGGCCCCGGGAAAACTTTTTAATAAAGGAAAATATGTTTATACATGAAAAATTAATGTAAAAAAGCAGTTTGCCTCTGAAAGAAAGCCTGAAGTGGCAACAAAAACAAAAAAATAACAAACCTAGGCCAATACTCCTGATTAATATAACCTCCAACCTCCTAATAGAAATGTTAGCATAAAATCGTGGCCCACTCTAATGCCACCGGGCACTAAGCAGCGATCTCCCTGCACCTCTCTGGAGAACTCTGAACTATAAACTGGTTTTTGGTTTTTGTTTTGTTTTGTTTTTTGTAGGTTACTGAACACAGACCAAGAGGAGACTTGAACTTATGGTTTGAAGAAGGAAGTGTTACTAGCAGAGGTCACAGATGCCCCACTTGAGAGGCAGCAGTGGCTGAAGGGGAAGACTGAACAATGCTGATACTGTCATGTGTACCTGCCTGTTACCTTGTCTGCCTCCCACTGACTTGCTCCCTGCTTGGGTGAAAGGTGTGTGTGTGTGTGTGTGTGTGTCAGTAACTTCTCTCTGTACACAGTAAATTTGTGTTTTTATGACTAAGCCTGAGTTAGCACTCAGAAGAAAACAATCTAGAGTAAACTATGAAGAGACAAAAGCACAGAACAGAAAGTATAGTAAAATAAGATATATGTTATATGGAAAAAATATCAAACGTGTTTATTTGGAGTTTTAGGAAGGAAGGAGAAAAAGAATGAGGGAGAAGCAATATTTGAATGCATAAGCTAAGGGTTTTCCATAATTGATGGAACAGAGCAATCTACAAATTAAAGAAGTTAAATAAATCTCAAGCAGGATAAATAAAGAGAAATCCATCCCTAGTACAGAAACTCCAAGAACAAAGAATTTTAAAAGTAGCCAAAGAAAAACATGATTTTCAAAAGTGCAAGTTTTGTTAACTCTTCAATAGCAAAACTAGAAGCCAGAATAGTAGAATTATAACTTCAATATGTTGGAAGGAAAACAAAACCAAACCAAACTTGCCAACCTAGACTTCTACCCAATAAAAAAAGAAAAAAAAATTCTTCACCAAAGGGAATTCTAGGCTGTACTTCAAACAGGAAGGAAAAAAAAAAAAAAAGGGGGCACCTGGGTGGCTCAGCCGGTTAAGCATCTCACTTTGGCTCACATCGTGATCTCACAGGTGAGTTCGAGCCCTGCATCGGGCTCTGTGCTGACAGCTAGCTCAGAGCCTGGAGCCTGCTTCAGATTCTGTATCTCCCGCTCTCTCTAACCCTCCCCTCCTCATGCTGTCTCTCTCTCTCTCAAAAGTAAATAAAACATTTTTAACTTTTTTTAAAAAAGAAAAGAAATTCTCCCAGAAGAAAGGGGTTAGGATAGACATAAAAAATGAAATGTCAAATGTGAATCCAAATGAACACTGACCGTATAATATCTTATTGGGCTTAGGATACAGAGAGAATGAAAGTTCAAGACAATAAGAGCATCTAATGTGGGAGAAATGTAAATATTCTAAGTTCCTTGATTTCACTAGGAGAGCTTCCTATTTGATGGTGATAAGTCAAGGTTGCATATTGTAATTTCTAGAACATCAGTAAAAACAATGGTAAAAGCCTGAATAATTACCAAACTAATGGAGGAATGAAAGGAGATATGAAAAACTTAACCAAATGAAACCAAGATAAGGGAATAAAGAGCAGGTGAGAGGAACAGAAAGTCTATCCGAAGTGAGATGATGATGATAAGGTCAATAATTACATTAATGATTCGAGGGTCAACTGCTCCAGCTAGAAGATGGTCACGGTATAAAGAAACAAAATCCTCTACATGCTAAGTTCAAGAGACACATCTGAAACATCAGCATAAAGAAAAGCTGAAAGGAAATTGATGAAAAGTTACATACCATTGAAATACTAGTAGGACAGTTGATGTTGAGATTTTAAACCAAACAAGCACCCTTTAAAAAGTATAATTAGATTTAAGGGTTACTCCATAATAATAAAAGATCATCCTAAATTTGTATGAACTTAATAACATGATATATAGAGCAAATGTGGACAGAATTATATGGAGAGTTAGACAAGTCCATATTCACAGTAGGATATTAGGATGTAATTTTTCCATTAGTTAATGGAAGAAGCAGAAAAGAAATAACTCTAAAACAATGTAGTGAATAAACTTAGCTTCATAGACATAAAGAACAGTGCACCCAATGACTGTGGAATACATTATTTTCACAAGATATAATTCAGTAAAAAAGTTTTACTCTGTGCTGGGCCAAAGCTCAAGTTCTAATAAATTTCAAAGAATGGATATAAAACAAATAATGTTCTCTAACCACACTATAAATAGGTTAAGAATCAATAATAAGGATATAATTGGGAAAAACTCTGTATCATTGAAAACTATACTTTTGAATAATATGTTCCAAAATACCCTTCAAAACAAAGAAATAAAAATGGAAATTAGCAATTATTTTGAAATACATTACATGTAATGGGAACAAACGACACAACAAACTTTGTAGCCTAAAGCCAATGCAGTGTTTGGAGGGAAATTCATAGCCTTGGTTGCATATTTTATGGAAGAAAAAGTCTGAGATATGAGCTGAGTATCTTGAATATTTCAAGAAGTTAGAAAAAGAACAGAAAATAAACCCAACAAAAGTAGATGGAAGGAAATCATTTAAAAGTATAAACAAATATAAAAAGAAAACATAACAGAGAGAATGAGCAAAGCCAAAATTGAAAAGACTAATGAACCGCTAACCCTCAAGTGAGAATGATCAATCAGAAGAAAGAAGGCACAAACAGCAAGTATAAGAAATGGAAGAGAGACTTCACCACACAAGGAAGAGGATATTATGATTAACTTTATGCCAATAAATTAGGAAATTTAGATGAGACGGACAAATGCACATAAAAATGCAATCTAACTGACACACAAAAATGAAAATCTTAGTCCTATATAACTATTAAATAAATTAAATCTATGATAGAAAAATATCTGATGATGAAATTTCAAGACCCAAATGGCTTCACTGGGAATCGTACCGAACATTGCAGAAAGAAAAAATGCTTCCTCATCTGCCTCTGCTGGAAAGTAGAAAAAGAAACACCAGCTAATTTGGGGAGGCTAGTAACTTTCTACTAAAACTCAGCAAGAACAATACTAGAGAGAAGACACAGGCCAATTCCATTCATGAATTTAGGAGTAAAATCCTAAACGAAATAAAATCAGCAGGATCAGTGACTCTGTAAAGGATAATACATCATGATCAGATTGGACTTACCCTAGATTTAATGCTGGGAGATCAAGTGACGGAGTTTACCACGTTCATAGATTAAAAGGGAACATTCATGTTCATCTCAGGTCTTGCAGGAGAAATGTCTGCTAAAACTTGGAATTCATATCCAATAAAAACTCATGGGAAAGAGTGAAACTTGCTAAATCTGATAAAGGACATCAATAAAAAACCCACAGCAAACATCATGCGTGGTAGAAACTTGAAGACTTTCTGTTTGAGATAAGAAAGTGCACTACCATCATTTCTATGCAGCATTGTACTGGAGGCATTAGCCAGTGGTGTAAGCAAGAAAGAATAAAAGTTTTAAGGTCAGGAAAGGGAAAAAATCTAAGACAGCCATTAATCTGCGATAAAGATTCTATATGAAGCAAATGCAAAAGATTCTACGTATTAGAAATTATAAAGGATTTTAACACAGTTACTGGGTGTAGAATCAATATGGAAAAATCAAGCAATGTTCCAGCAGTAAACAGAAAAATAAATTTAAGGGGCGCCTGGGTAGCTCAGTCGGTTAAGCGTCCGGCTTCAGCTCAGGTCATGATCTCACAGTTTGTGGGTTCGAGCCCTGTGTCAGGCTCTGTGCTGACAGCTCAGAGCCTGGAGCCTGCTTCAGATTCTGTGTCTCCCTCTCTCTCTGACCCTCCTCTGCTCACACTGTCTCTGTCTCTCAAAAATAAATTAAAAAAACATTAAAAAATGTTAAAAAAATTTTTTAAAGGTAGTATCTACTTGGTAGTAACAACCAATGTCTAAAGAAAAAAAAACTAGGGAAAGATATGCAAAGATCTCTGAATGGAAAACTACTTAAAACACTGAGAAGACAAAAAATTACTGCAAGGAACTTAAAAAGACCTCCTCAGTAAATGGAGAGACATAATACATTCACGGATAAGAAAATCCAATAATGTAACTACGTCAGTTCTGAAACTGATCTGAAACTCAATCCTCTTCAAAATCTCAAAGGTTTAAAAAAAAATAGAACTTTTCAAACTGACTCCAAAAACAGACAATTCTGAAGTCTACCAACAGTACAAAGGATAAATAAACTGTGGTATAGTCAGAGGGCGGAATGACAATGAATCAACGAGGTACAATGACATGCATGACTGTCACACACACACAGCGCCATAGGGTTTAGGAATGTATGTTTTGGTGGGAAATTATAGGTAAGCACAAGGAAGTGATCAAATACAAATGAGAAAGGAGGGGAGAAGGTTTGTGACAGGAGGCGCAGGTGGTGGGGGCCGTGCTGTCAGCGCCCCGGTGAGGACTTGGGTCGTGGCCATACAGCTGTTTGCTTTACGTTAACCACCAAGCGGTCCATTTCTCGTCTTGCTCAGAGCCCTCTTCAGGATGGGCGTCCTATTTCACGCCGATGTTCGGAAGCCGTAGGATGTCTGTTGCCCGCACTTCAGAATCAGGGCGTCTAGGTCCCCACCAGGGAGACCAAATGAAAGCACGTGTGCAGCCAGCAGTTGCTGAATGGACGACAACATGACAAAGGCCACAAGAGAAGACAGTGACCTGGACTCCGTCTAGGAAAAAGTACTGCCTGAGGCGAAGCATTTGCTGTTTTTCATTCTGTAGCCACAACAGGAGAGGGACACTCTGACTGGTACCGGGTCACCGGGCAGGGACAGGGATGACCCTGTGCCCCGCCTCAGCCTGGGGAGAATAAACCCCACTGCCCGGCCCCCAGGGCTCTGGGCTAAGAAGTCTCCACTTGGCTCATCTGTTTTCTTCAGTATCTAGAGACCAAGACAAGGAGGGTGTTCTTGAATAAAAGTACGAATTTTCAGATATTAGGAAAAGCCTACTTCCGTTATCCATTAATAAGATGACACTCTGACCCCACTGCTTCACCTCTCTGGGCTCCTAGAGGAGGAAGCAGTCCCCTGGAAAACTGACTTCTTGAACCTGGATACTAGACGCTCAGACCTCGGTCCCAGCTTCTCCTGTCAAACGTACGTCCTGGGAGACCCAGCTGGGACTGCCGGCCTGCTCGTGTCACCTCACCTCACCCACACTGGCCGCTTGTCACTCAGGCCACGCCTGGGGACAGGGCCTGCCTGGGGGGGGGGCCGTGGCTTGGAAATAAGCTCTATGGGAAGACTTCCCCAGCCCTCACAGCTTCTTTAAGGAGAAAGTAGGGCTCTGTAATAAAGACGTGTGTGTGTGTGTGTGTGTGTGTGTGTGTGTGTGTCTGCGTGTGTGTGTCTGCATGTGTGTGTGTGTCTGCGTGTGTGTGTCTGCGTGTGTGTGTGTATGTGTACAGGCCAACATGCCTCATGAACACAGGCATAAATTTCTTCAACAGAACGAAAGCACATAAAATCCAGCAACATATTTAAAGGATCATGACCTCGTGGGGTTTATCCCAAGAATGTAAAGTTAGTTTAACATTTGAAAACCAACCCATGCAGGATGCAACAGAATAAAGGGGGAAGTCACACGATCATCTCAATAAATGCAGAGGGAAGCACTTGACAAAATTCATCATGCACTCATGAGAAAAACTCTCTGCCAACTAAGAACAGAACAGAACTTTCTCAATGATAAGGGACATCTGTGAAAACCTACAATGGACATCAAGCTTAGCAGTGGAACACTGAATCCTTTCCTCCTAAAATCGGGAGCAGGAATTTCTAGTCAACACTGTACTGAGGGGCCTCGCCACCAGAATAAGGCGCGGAAAAGAAACAGAATGAACACAGACTAGAAAGGAAGAAAATCGCAAAGCTAATTACCAGAGGGGTTCCATGTGTCCTTTACCCGGTTTTCCCCAATGGTGACATCTTATATAACATCAAAACCAATGGGGCTCCTGGGGGGCTCAGTCAGTTAAGAATTAAGGGTTTGACTCTTGATTCTGGCTCAGGTCATGATCTCAGGCTTCATGGGTTTGAGCCCCATATCGGGCTGTTTGGGATTCTCTATCTCCCTCTTCCCTGCTCTCACATGCACGCGCTCTCTCTCTCTCTCTCTCTCTCTCTCTCTCTCTCTCTCTCTCTCTCCCCCTCTCTCTCAGAATAAATAAGCATAAAAAACAGTTGTTTTAAAAAAAATAACATCAAAACCAAGAAATTGGCATTGGTGCAATGTCAGTAAATTGATTTTTTTTTTTAAAGAGTGTGCCAAAGCAACTCAGTGGGGAGTCTTTTCAATAAATGGTGCTGAACCGAGTGGATATCAGAAAGATATTCAGAATGGGGGTGCCTGGGTGCTTCCGTTGGTTAAGCATCTGACTCTTGATTTTAGCTCAAGTCATGATCTCAAGATTTGTGAGACGGAGCCTCACACCAGTCTCTGTGTTGACAGCGTGGAGCCTGCTTGGGAGTCTCTCTTTGCTCTTCCCCCTGCCCATGTGTGTACACACTCTCTCTCTCCAAATACATAAATAAACTTAAGGCAAAAAGTTAATTCAAATGGATCATTTTAGCTAAACTGTAAAACTGCCAGGAGAAAAATCTTGGGGTTAATAAAAATTTCTTAGGACACAAAGATTTCTTAGGAGTCTCTGTAAAAGAAAAAAAAAGGTAAAATAAAAAATTTCATCTTCTGCTCTTCAAAAACACCATAAAGAAGATGAAAATGATTGGAATGCCTGGGGGGCTCAATCACTTAAGCATCCGACTTCAGCTCAGGTCATGATCTTATGGTTCAGGAGTTTGAGCCCCGCATCGGGCTCTGTGCTGACAGACATTTAAAAAAATAAATAAACATTAAAAATTTTAAAAATAGGTACAAGGTTTCTTTTTGGAGTGACAGAAATGTTTTGGAATTAGTGGTAAAGGTTGCACAATACAGTGAAGACAGTAAAAGCCACGGAAGGTTACGCTTTAAAATGGTGAATTTTGTTACGTGACGTATATTTCAACTTTTTAAAAAATGCTCTAAAAATGGGCAAAAGACCTGAACAGACCCTTCAGAAAATATCTGTGAGTAGAGACCATGCAGTTCATATATCAGCTTTTCATAAGGTGCTGAAGAGCACTGATCGTGAATGCCAGGGACACGCCGGGTAAAGCCACAATGAGCACCGCACCACTCCCAGGGGATGACACAGATGGTGTTTGAATTCCAGCACCACGCACTGAGGACGTGGTGAGGTCCCCGGAGCCTCCAGCACTGTCAGTAAGAGTGTGAAGGGGTGCAAGCACTTGGGGAAATGTCTGACCGTTTCTTGTCTTTTTTAATGTTTATTTATTTTTGAGAGAGACAGAGTGCAAGTGGGGGAGAGGCAGAGACAGAGAGGGAGATGCAGAATCTGAAGACAGGCTCCAGGCTCTGAGGTAGCTGTCAGCACAGAGCCCAATGTGGGTCTTGAACCCACGAACCATGAGATCATGACCTGAGCCGAAGTCAGACGCTCAACTGACTGAGCCACCCAGGCGCCCCATCATCATCTTAGAATTAAGCGGATCTCAGATATTAAGCTGATCAAAAGAAAACTGTGCACTTGGCATGGTTGTAGTTACACAGAGTTCTGGAATAAACAACAGAAATCGGATCAGTAATTGCCTGAAGTGGGGGTGGGGGTTAGGGAACTGGCTATAAAGAAGAATAAAGGAACTTTCTGGAAGTAAACTGTATATTTCAATTGTGAGGGTAGATGTACACATCTGTCAAAATACAAAATTCGTCTGAATATCACTTAAAACCTATGCACTTTAATTGTAGGTTTATTATATATATTACCAATTAAAATGTAATTAAATATATATATATATATATATGAATGTATGTATATTACACCTCAGCAAACTTGACTAAATAAACTAAGAAGAGCATGGGGGGCGCCTGGGGGGCTTAGTTGGTTAACCATCTGACTCTTGAATTCCGCTCAGGTCATGATCTCACAGTTTGTGAGTTTAAGCCCCGAGTTGGGCTCTGGGCTGAATGTGCAGAGCCTGCTTGGCATTCTCTCTCTCCTCTCTCTCTGGCCCTCCCCTCACTTGTGCTCTCTTTCTCTTCCTCTCAAAATAAATAAATAAGCTTTAAAAAAAACTTTAAAGAAGAAAGAAAGAAAGAGTGTGGGATCCAGAAACAAACCACCTGGGCTAGACTGTTTTGTCCTGGCTCTCCGGTTAGCAAGCTGTGCGACCCAGGAAAAGCTGCATATCCTAAGACTCAGTTTCCTCATCCGCCGTCCCGAAGCAGGGAGGGGAACACTTCGGGGTGTGGCCGGTGTCACATGTGCAAGAACGGCCCTGTGCCTACCACGCGTCAGGTGCTCTGCGGAACAAGGGCAAGGGTCTGGACGGGAAGAAAGAGCGTGCCAGGCCCTGGCTCCTGTTCACCCTTGAACTCTGGGGGTGGGGTGGGGTGGGAGAGGTTAGTTGGCTAGAGCCGTCACGACCAATTCCCACAGACTGGGGTCCTTAACCAACAGAAGTCTATTTCTCACAGTTCTGGAGCTGGAAGCCCAAGGTCACTGCTGGCAGGTTTGATTTCTCCCGGGAGCCTGTCCCCTTGGCTTCAGAGGCACCTTCTCACCGTTCCGTCCTCTTTCCTCACCGCTGTGCATCCCTGTGTCTCGTGTTCTTTTTGTAAGGACTCCAGTCAAATTGGATAAGGACCTACCTAAAGCTTCATTTTGAATTAACATCTCTTTCTCTCTCTTTTTTTTAAAAGTAGGCTCCGTGCCCAACATGGGACTTGAACTCATGACTCTGAGATCAAGAGTTATGTGCTCTATGACTGAGCCAGCCAGGCGCCCCTGAATTAACTGTAAGATCCTCTCTCTAAATGCAGGCACACTGTGAGGTGTTGGGGGTTCGGGCTTCAGCATCTGAACGAGGGAGAGGGGAGAACACAGTTAAGCCCGTAACAGGGGATGAATCCAGATGTGACCCGTCTTGGGCAGGAAGGTCTAAGAACAGGGCCTTTATCCGTGACTAGTTGAGAGGGAGCTCAGAACCAACAACCAGAAAGATCAGTTAGCTATGTTGCCATTTCCTAGCTGCATAACTGATGCACTTGAAAGTCTCTGAACTTGGCAGCCCTACCCCCACGCCTGAGAGGGAGACGGTCTTATTTCACAGGACTGCTGGGAACAGCGTGGACTGACACCATTAACGCGGGATGAACTAGACCAGCCGTGCCTGGGCCGTGGACCGACACACAGCCGTTAAAATGATAGGGTGATGATCTCAAAGTAGAAAGTTAAAAAAATGATAGAGGGGCACCTGGGTGGCTCAGTCGTTTGAGCGTCCGGCTTTGGCTCAGGTCATGTTCTCACGGTTCGTGGGTTCAAGCCCCACATCGGGCTCTGTGCTGACAGCTAGCTCAGAGCCTGGAGCCTGTCATCAGATTCTGTATCTCCCTCTCTCTCTGACCCTCCCCTGCTTGCGCTGTCTCTCTCTCTCTCTCAAAAATAAATAAAACATTTAAAAAACGATAGAGAGGCCCTGCAGATATCTGCGTGTATCTGCCCGTAAAGAAGAAACTCCATGAAATATGACAGAACGGCCGAAGCAAAGCCCAACGCGGCCTCAGCGGCCTCGGCTCTCCTGCATCAAAGCCGCTGCGGGTTCTCCCTGAACTGTTCTGGAGTGGACCCAGGCACCAGTATTTAAAAACAAATTAACTAAAGGCAAACAAAGGTTTTTCTCACACGCAGCCCAGGGCTGAGAGCCACTGATAATAAGAAGAGCTATTATTTTGTCCAGACTCTGCAGCAGATGCTATTTGAAGCACTTTGAGTAAACGAACTCACTGAATCAGCACAGATGCTCCATTTCACAGATGAGAAAAGTGAACTTTCTTCCTGATCACGCGGCTGGTCGATGGTGGAGGGATCATCGGAACCCAGGCAGAGTGGTCCCAACGATGAAACAGAATTCCATGAGGTGAAGGGAGGCAGGGGAACAGAACTTAGGAATTTTCCGTTTCAGGCTCTAGGGGAAGAGGCCCAAGAGTATCTTTATCAGCCAGGTTTGGAAACCCAGAGCAGAGGTTCCAAGGTCCCTGATAGAAACTGCCCTGGGGGAACTCTTTAAATACAGAGATTCCCGGAGCGCCTGGGTGGGCTCAGTCAGTTAAGCGTCCAGCTTCGGCTCAGGTCATGATCTCACGGTTCATGGGGTCGAGCCCCGTGTCGGACTCTGTGCTGACAGCTCAGAGCCTGGAGCCTGCTTCAGATTCTGTGTCTCCCTCTCTCTCTGACCCTGCCCTGCTCACACTGTCTCTCAAAACTAAATTTAAAAAACATAAAAATAAATAAACATTAAATACAGAGATTCCTGAATGTCTTTCCTGGAGGTTCTGATTCCCTGGGTCGGAAGCAGGACCCACCGTTGGCCAGGGCCTCAGGCAGGAGCGGCTTCAGGGGCCTGTGGTCTGTGCCAGTGCACAGGGCTGTGTGCTCAAGAGAGCGCACGCTTGGTTCAAAGCTCTGCTGTCAACAGCTTCAAGTTCCTAATGGCTTTATCTCTGACCTCATGTTGTGCAGGCGAGAGCACACTACCTCCAGTCCTGGGGCCTCAGAGCCTCTGCTTCCTTGTCACCTCGCCTGCCACCACTTCTCTGCCTCCCTGGGATGGGACCTCTGCTGCCAGAGCCCCATGCCCTGTTGCTCCCGGCTCAGCTCGGGTCCCCCTCCCCGCTCCTGCCCAGTGACCACTGTCTCCTCTGCCCTTCGTCCTCGAGTCCTGATTCTGCCCTGGTTCTGTCTGCACAAAGGCAGGTTACTGCTTCTCTGCCCTCACTCCTGCCACATGGCCAGCGTCCGGGGGCCAGGAGAGCACAGGATGGGACAGCAGCATGGCTGCATGCCAGCGGATGTTGTTCAGGGTCGGTGAACTCAAGGAGGTGATATTTGGGTAAAAGGCAGTAAATGAGCTCAAGAAGCAAAGGAGGGCGATGCAGGGGTGCAAGCCAGCTCACTGCATATGTGAGGCTGTGTTCTCAACCCTTAGTCTAGAACCGTCTAGCAAAAGTGGAAAACGCTGATGCCCAGACCCCCTACCCACTAGTTCAACTGGTCTGGGGTGGGGTCACATACTTGTCCTTTAAGATGGTCTCCTGTGATTCCAGTGACCCACGAAGGGTCAGGGACCGCAGGAGCCTCCGTCGGTTTCCACGGATGTACTAGGGAGTACGGGAGCCTGTGCTCTTGGATCGTATTTCCTGAGGTGGGGGCATCCCCATGTGCTCGGAGCCCCTCCCGCCTGCTGCTACACTGAAGGAACGAATTGTCCGGACAATCGAGACGGGACAGGGCCCTGTCCTCGCTCCCAGTCCCGCGCCCTGGCCGTTCCCAGGGACCCCGACGCCAGAAGCCCCGAACGGAGCTCACCTCAACCCCTTGCCGGATGCCACAAAATGCAGGATGCTTTGCTTTGTGTGGGGACCGGGACTCCGGGGCTGATTGTGGACCGAGGGGCGGCTCTGCGCGCGGCCAACGCTAGGTGGCGCCCGAGAACCAGGCCTGCCCCGCTCCCGGGAGTCCCGGGGTCCGGGGTCCGGGGTCCCCAGGTCCGCTGCGGGGCAGCAGAGCCGCGAGCCCCGCGTGGCCCCGTTTCCTCGCCTCTTTCGCGGGACTGTGGGGGCGGAGGTTATTACGAGCAATAACCTCTCCAGACTGAGCCGGGCCCCTGGAGACGGAGTCCACGTCCCCTCCCTCCCTCTTGCCTTGTCTCCCTAGGGAGGTCTGTGTTGTCAGGTGAGTCGCTCATCTCTGGGAGCACATCTGGACGATTCTTCACAGGTGTCCCGCTCCGTGCGTGCCTTAGAGGACTGTCCATTGGCAAGAGAATCACCTTTTTTAAAAACAGGAAATTTATCAGAACAAAGAAAGCATTTCCTACACCAATGGGATGGGAGAGGAGAGTCACGTCGAGCACCCTGACTCTAAAAAGCCCCCACTCCGAAAGCATCTAGTTCTGTTCCGCGTTATTTTCATGTAAAGTGCTTTCAGTATTTTATAACAAATTTAGAACCAAAGACCCATCTCTAAGGTTGCTACCAATGGTAGCCCGCCCTAACACAGACTGTCTCAAAGAACCCAACGGACAAAAAGCGTTTTGAAGTCAAGTGTCATCTTGCAGTTCTGAGTACTTAAAATATTTCCTTTTGAGAAGCTTGAGTTAGCGTTTGCGAAATGGTGTTTCCTGTGTTGCTGGTTTTCTTTTTCTCCCTCCCCATTTTATTTAAAACAAGTTCTTCAACTAACATTTATTTGCCAGTCTCTGGATTAAACAAAGTTCCAGGGCCACCGGGATGGCTCATTTGGTTTAATGTCTGACATCGGCTCAGGTCGTGATCTTACTGTTCCTGAGTTTGAGCCCCGCGTGGGGCTCTGTGCTGACAGCTCAGAGCCTGGAGCCTGCCTCGGATGCTGCGTCTCCCTCTCTCTCTGCCCCTCCCCCTCTCTCAAAAATAAACATTAAAAAAAAATTTTAAGCCCCCCAAAAGTCTCCCCTCAAAAAGAAAAAAGCCCTCCAGTAAATAATAGGAAACCACCCCCTACCCCATCTAACAGGAAGAAAGGGAGGTAGGTTAATAATGCCGACACGGGGGGGATTTTGTGGAAATGTGTGTTTAGAGGAAGCACAAAGGAGCAATTCATTACTGTTTAAACTTTGTGTTACAAAAAGTTCCCGATATAAATGAAACTCCAAGGAATAGTCGAGTGAATCCTGTCTACCTGTCAGCCAGCTTACAAAACTATCAACCTATCACCAATCTTGCTTCATCCATGCCTCACATACCATAAACCTCCTCATGTAAATGATTTTTAGTAAGTTTATACAAATAAACATATATGGTTGTGTGACCGTCATCCCAAAGTGATTTTAGAATGTTTCTACTATCACCAACATTTTTGAAACAGTTTTTTAATGTTTATTTTTGAGAGAGTAAGAGTGTGAGTGGGGGAGGGGCAAAGAGAGAGAGGGAGACACAGACTCCAAAGCAGCTCCAGGCTCTGAGCTGTCGGCACAGAGCCCGATGCGGGGCTCAAACCCATGAACAGTGAGGTCATGACCTGAGCTGAAGTCAGACGCTTAACGGACTGAGCCCCCCAGGTGCCCCTATGACCGAAATCTTGTGACAATTTGCAGTCCGTCCTTGCTCTCACCCTTAGATGAAGGCAACCATTAATCTGTCTCTATTGGTTTGCCTTTTCTGGATATCGCGTAGAGGGGAAATATAAATATGTAGTCTTTTGCATCTGGCTTCGTTTGGTGAGCACCATGTTTTCAAGATTCATCGTCTTGAGAAATTAATCAGAGCTTCGTTCCTTTCTCCTGCTGAGCGATATTCCATTGGGTGAAGAGGCCAAGTGTATTTATGCATTATAACTCGGTGGTCCATTTGGGTTACTTCCACCTTTTGGCTGTTATCAATGCCACGCCGTTGAAGGTTCACAGTCCAGTCATGGTGTTTCCCTGTCTCTTTGGTAGGGGTCTAATACGGGAATTACTGGATATTATGGTAAGTGGAACATTTGAAGATTCTTGTGCCAAACCTTTGTTTTTCTGATGTGGCCGTGCCACTTTAAATTCCTGTTGGCAATGGAGAAGGACTCCAGTTTCTCCGCATCCGTGCCAACACTTGTTATTTCTTTTTGATTTTAGCCCTTTTGGTGGGTGTAAAGTGGAATCTAATTATAGTGTTAACTTACATCTTTTCATGTGGTTACGGGCCGTTTGTATGTCCATTCAAACCTTTTGTCCAATTTTTCTTTTTTGTTTTTTAAGTGTATTAAGTTTATTTATTTTGAGAGAGACAGAACGAGCAGGGGGAGGGGCAGAGAGAGAGAGAGAGAGAGAGAGAGAGAGAGAGAGAGAGAATCCCAAGCAGGCTCCGCACTGTCAGTGACACGGGGCTCGAACTCACAAACTCTGAGATCATGACCTGAGCTGAAGCCAAGAGTCAGACACTTAACCGACGGAGCTACCCAGGGGCCCTTGTCTCGTTTTTAAAACAAACTTTTTAACTTTACTATAGATTCACGGAAAGACTGTGGAGGAGGGAGAGACCTTCACATCCCTCCCACCTGGTCCTCCTGTTGTTACCACCTGACATGAGTGGAGTACGTTTGTCACAATTCACTTTAGCCCACCCCTGGTCCAGATTGCCTTTTCGGTTTTTACCTAATCCTTTTTCCTGTCCAGGGTCTCACCCAGGACTACCATCACATTGAGTTGTTGTGTCTCCTCGGGCCCCCCTTGACCAGGACAGTTCCTCGGACTTTTTATTCTTTTTATTTTTTACCTTAACCTTTGATAATCTTCGTAGTTTTGAGGAAGACTGGTCAGGCATTTTGTAGAACGTCCCTTATTTGGGCCTTGTCCGATGCTTCTGTCATGATTACAAAGGGGCTGTGGGTTTTTGAGAGGAAGCTTCAGAGGGAAAGAGCGTGTAGCAGGTTACTGGCTCGGGCTGCCACACAGGCACCACAGAGCCGGCAGCTTCACCAACAGAAATCTCTTCTCGCTCAGCTCTGGAGGCGGGGAGTCCAGGACCAAGGTGCCAGGGGAGCTGGTTTCTTCCGAGGCTTACAGATGGCCGTCGTCTCCCTGTGTCCTCACACGGTCCTTGCTCCAAGTCCTCGTCTCCTGTTCTTATGAGGACACGGGTTCCATGGAATCAGGGCTCACCCCTGTGATCTCATTTAACATTAATTACCTCTTTTAAGATCCTGTCCCCAAATATAGTCACATTCTGAGGTGCTGGGAGTTAGGACCTCCACATATAAACTTGTGGGGAGGGGGGATGTCATAATTTGGCCCATAAAAGTGTCATCTGATCCAGGGTCCATGCTGTTGACATGACTTGTCACTACTGATGCTGACCTTGGTCACCTGGCTGAGGCGTGTTTGCGGCGTTTCTCACTGTAAAGTCACTCCTTCCTTTCCTGCTCCCATAGGTGCTCTTTGGGGAGACGTCACGATGTGCAGCCCACGTCATAGGTTTTATCCCACTGAAGGGATTATGTTCCATGTATTTTGTAAAACTCTTAGGAGAAATATAGGGGTAAATCTCTGCGACCTTGGTTTTGACAGTGGAATCTTAGGTACGACACTAAAGGCACAGGCAACAAAAGAAAAAATAGATAAACTGGATCTCATCAAAATTTTAAAAACTGTGTATCAAGGGACATCATCAAGAAAGTGAAAAGACAACCTACAGAATAGGAGAAAGTATTTGTAAATTATACATCTAATGAGGGTCTAGTATCCAGAATACATAAAGAACACTTACAACTTAACAACAAAAAGACAAAACTCTACCATTTATAAATAAATGCGATATTGAAGAACCTTGTACATAAGATACTTGGAATGTCTGAACTGATCTATAGAATAAATTCCCAGAAGGGTGTGTGCTTTTCTAATTTTGACAGATATTTCCAAATTGCTCTCCATTGAGGGTATATCAGTTTAGATCCCTCTAGAACTTATTTCCAAACCTACCCTGAAATACGCCAACACTGGCGAGAACGTTCATGACGGCATTAGTCATAATACCTCCCAACTGGGAAGAACCCAGTGCCCTTCAGCACGCGAGTGGACGGACACAGCACGGGCTCACCACACCACGGAACGCTACAGAGCAAGGAGAAAGAACAAAATTCTGCTACACCCCACGCAGAGGAGTCTCACAGGCATGTCAAGTCCTAAAAGAAGCCACAAAACAGTGCTTACTGCAGGACTCCTGTCAGGTGGCTCAGTCAGGAAGCTAAGGGAAGAAGAAATCTATCAGATCCAAACCTCGGTTAGCCTTGGATGGAGGGGTCCTGACCACTCAGGCTTCAGCCCTCCCCTTCCCCACCAGGTGCTCAGAGTGTCCTACAATTTGATCTGGGTGATTGTTACGTAGGTGAATAATACATAAAAACTCACTGAGCTACCTGTGCTCCATCGATGTAAGTTATTATCTCAATAAAAAGTAAAAAGGTTAAAAAAAACCATGTGCTAATCATGTGGCCATGGTAGCAGTGACCTCCTTGGTTATGAAGAGTCAGATGGCAGACGCTGCGTTCCTTCTGATCAGTCTTGAGCCAGCTATGGGTTCCAGGTGGAGGGAGGGGGTATGTAGCAAGGGAGAGGTCTGTTAGGACTCCTCTCACGCACCCAAAGGTGCTCCGGGGAAGGCAGCTCTCTTGCGGCCCCCTTGCCCAAGCCATCCTCTGCTAGACCATTCTTTGCACTAGCAGCTGCCTGGTTATTTATAGCCCTGGGGCTCTGCATGAAAAGAGCCTCATGTACGGGCTCCTTTCTCTGGCCATTGACCCTGCTCCTGAGCCCCCTCTCCCCACCCACCCTAGGCTTTAAGGTTTCTGGAACATTCCAGGTCCTACTGCTCAGCTACATGTTGCTATGGCAAGGGGTCTCTTCTGCAGAGCCAATTCCTTAAGTTTAGAAACGGTGTTTGGACAATGTGGGGAGAGCATATTTCTCATCAGACTCTGAGGCCAGGCCCCAGGATCCTGGGCACCCGGCTCCCCTGCCGCCTCTCTCTAGGGGAAGTAACACCCACTTGCAGCTTCAGGAGGAGGACAGAGTCCCCTCCCGGGAAGCTTGATGGTGGCCCTGATCTCTCTTCTTCAGGATCTCGTGGGCCTCTGGCTAAAGAGGCTGGTCAGCCTCCATCCATGGTGCTCGTCCTGTGGCTGGTGCGGGCCTTCCGGAGAGCTGGCTGTCTCCTGCCCGTCCCATCCCGCGGGGGTTCCCAGTTCTGAGGGCAACCCCGTCGAGGAGAGCTTGGCAAGGGGCTGAACTCTAGCCCCTCACCCCTACCCCCTCTTCTGGTGAGGCCCAATGGCAGCGTCCCTCGAGAGCCTTGAATCTTCTCTCTAAGCCCTGTGTGGCCCCTAATTCATCTTGTTCCTCATTCTGGAAACCCAGGATGCTTCCACGCCCACCCCACATCAGAAGGTTGGTTGGCTGCCCACTTCGCCAGCGGTGGAGGAGACGCACCGAACCGCAGTGTTTTCCATTGTTCAGGTTAAAACTCCGCAGGGGAGCCTCCTCCCCTCGACCTTTCTGCAGCGGCGGCGTTCGGAAAACGTGATCTAGAGATGGATTCGAAAAATCAAATCCACTTTAAAAGTAGTAAAGGCATTTGCCTGCCTCTCTCCCACCCCCTCCTTCCCTCTCTTCTTCTTTTCCCTTCCTTTTTTCTCTCTCTCCTCCCTCCCTTGGTCAAGTGGAAGGTCTCTCTGGGGAAGAAGACCAGACTTAAATGGACTTCACTGGGTTGGCGTGAGATAATAGGCCCATGTTCTCTGCGCAGCGACTGGCCTGAGTGAGCTGACCGCCCCCTGGCTGGCGGGATCGCCCCACTTCTGTGCGCTAGGAGGGGGGACGAGGGGGCAAGCAGTTCATCCAGGAGCAGGGGGAGTTCACTTTGCTATCACACATCAGCTTCTCCGCTGAGGGCTCTCAGTGGTCTACGTGTGGCTGACCCATCAGAATCCCTGCCTCGGGCCCTGGGTGCATAGAGCCTGTGGGGACCGAGGAGTTACTGACAGAAAAGCAAAAGCAGAATGCGTTTTCGCCCTTTGAGTCTGTGGCTGCCTGCCAAAGTCTCCTTCCAATACGAACATTCCTGATTTCATTCTGGCACTTTTTGTCAGGTTATTGCAAATGGAAGGGTGAGCAGACAGAAACAAAATGACATTTGCTGAGCTGGTGGGATTGTTTCTAAATCTATTCTCAAGAGCACACCAATAATGTATGCTGGGGGGGGCCCTCTCCTCCGTGGGGGCTTGAATTCAAGTCAGAGCCGGCCTCATGTTACAGCCGGTCTCCTCCAGTCTCAATGCATCGCCGTTTCCATGAGTGCAGAATAAGGAGGCGTATGACCAGTACCCGGTGAGGACCGTGAGGACCGTGGTCAGCCACCCTGGAACCATACGCACACAGATGGGCACTAGCTCCACAAGATAATGGAGGATCCTAATAAATTTCATCGGCATCGAATTTTTCTCCCTGTAAACCTACGAAAACCTTGAAATTAAAGTTACTGCCTCCCAACACTAGCAGAGCGACTAATTTTAACTGAAAAACAAAACAAAACCCTTCCAGAAAAACTGATAATTAAAACTAAAACTAACACCGCTTCAAAACTTGAGTGATATCCTCCAGTGCTAACCTTTGCTTCCAGGTCCCTCTGGCTGGAGGAATTTGTCATACGAGGTACTTCCTTGCTTTTCAAAGGAACGGTACAGCCTTGGCACGCTGGCTGCAGCAAGCGAGGGGTCTCCTGGACGAGGAACGGCTGGTCTCTAACCTCACCGGGACGCTCTGAGCAGCCACCAGGGATGACTGTTTGACTCTCCGCGGAGCCCCTGGGCTGAAAAGGGGTCCCTTCCGGGGCATGATTCTATTCCAACAGATGCTTTATTTTCGCATGAGCTTGATAACTGGAAGAAAAGAAGGTGGGCAACATTTCCTTCACAGACCCCCCCAAAAACAAAAGCCACGGGGCATCTGTTAATACGCACATCTGAAGACTTTTCCCTCACCTCCTTTGCGTGACCCCAAGCGTCCAGGAGAGCAAGCCTTTCTCTTTCTGGATAGTTGGGCTGGATTTCAAAACAAAAATGAAAGCAAGCCCAGTCTCCTCCAGGAAGTTACCACGCTCCTCTTGGTATGGCGTTTGCAAACCAGCTTCACACACCTGTTTGCCCAACGGCAGCCAACAAAGTCCTGGGGAGCGCTCACCTAACGGTCCGCCCGGGAAGCCGCCCCAACCACAGGCGGGAAGACCTTTCTATGACACGCGGGCACCAAAGCCTGACGGCTCGTTTTCAGCATATTCTTACAACTCAGGGAATCAGCGGTCACACTTTTAAGTGAAAAGACTGGAAGCTGGATCCATGAATAAATGCTTGCTTTGGATCTGTACTATTGACTTAAAAAAAAATCACTGGAAAAAATGAGCCCCTTTCTTCTATCTCTGCTCAAAGCAGTCCAAAGAAAACAAGTTTTGGTTCACTCCTGTCTGCAAGCTCAGCTCAGTGTCGAAACAAGCTCCAGAGAATTCACAGAGAAAGCTCCAGCCAGACGTGCAGGAGGGCATCCTACCCACAATTCACAGAGGTGTCGCCTGCCCGCCTTCAGAGGTGGGGAGAGAGACTCCCAGGGAGGGGGCACTTCTTTGCTCTCTGCCTGTCTGCACACGTTCCTGCTTGAGTGGAGGGACTAATGAATCTTCCAATCCCGAGAGTGGGCACCGAGGCCCAGAAACTTGCAGCCACACTGTGTGTTCAGGACACCTCCACGCAAGCTAGGGATTGCTGCTGGCAGCACCCCTCCCCCTTCTCCCGAAAGTGCCTGCATCTGGTATTAAGACGCTCCCCACCTGCTTTCGACCCCCCCCCCCCCCCCCCCTGCATGCACGGTGCATACCCGCAGGGGTAAGCCGTAGGAACTGGTGTGTTAGAGAGAGGTTTCAGGATCCCTGGCCCATAATTTACATTCAGCACATTTTCTATTTGAAATGGTGCCAAGCCCAGAATAAACAAACAACAACATGTGAGTTCGCGAGACTGTATTTTGAGTTCTTTCCCCAGCTTTCCTCGACAGATAGTGTGACGTTTCCCTAATACAGTGGAATATTTGAGTACACGACAGAGTACAAGGTCTGCAGTGATGGCTTACAGATAATGTGCCTTGATCTACATACAGATCTCGCTTAGTATTTCATAGATGCAATTCTTCCTGGTTTTGGTTGTTGACAAAATGTAAGCAGTTTATCTTTTTATTTTTATTTACAGTTAGGCTCCTTCCTTAAGTCGAAAGCAAACTTTGAGTTCCCTTTGAGCTTGTCAGAAGCGAGAAGAGGGAACGTGTTCGGAGGGAATGAAAGAACGAACCACGAGCAGTTTCTAGAAAATAGGATTTAAAAAGAAAGCTATCCATGCTTTTGAAAGGGGAAGGTTATTTATAATCTGTGATTTCTTTCTCAGCTTCATGACAAGCAAGAAGCAAAGCCCCTGTGTAGGCGGCCTTCGTCAGCGCGTGTGAAGGGATGCTGGCTTCGGGGCAGGACACACGACCGTGCACAAGTCCAAGGCTGCTTGCACGAACCCCTGTGCCCCTCCACGGTGATTCACCCCCACAAACAAGGACACACGCCTTGGCAACTGTCAGGACAAAGCTGGACGGGGCCATGTTGGCGTGTCGTGTTACACTGGGACTCGTGTGCCTCACAGAATTGGTTTTGGTAGGATTAAGTGCGTGGATTCAGACAGTGGAAGTGGATTGTAGTTTCCGGATCGTCTCGGGGACAGCTAATCTGAAAATGCCATCTGTGACGGATTGGGACATCGACACAGGATTTCTAAGAGGATGTTAAGGCTTTGGGTTTTTCACATGATGCTCATCAGTGTGTGGTTCCTGGTACTCTGGTTTAATGTTGTAGCGTGAAGAGGGTGACCTGGGGGCCCCGCCTGGCACACCCTGTCTGATGGCTTGTGGCACCTGCAGATCACAGGGGTGGCAAAGGGCTCCTAGGGACCCAGGACGTGCTGCACTAGGTCACGGACACTGGTGAGCTGCTCTCTGTAGACATCCACTTCTCTGGGCTTTCCCAGATGGTCCTCTGCTCTGCCCCTGACCTCCCCCAAGTCCAAGGACAGCTTTGGGGAATCCCAGGATACTGGGGATTGGTGGGAGTCTCTGAAAGTCTGGCTCGCTGCTGCCCAGGATGGCCCAGGAGTAGAGATGAAGATCCTCTTGGTGAGCCCAGCTCAGGCTCCACCTCCCAGCTTGCCACTCCGGCAGCTTCCTGGGGCTAAAACCAGAAGGGTCTTGCAGATTATGTCCTGAAGGGCGGTGGGTGCCACAGTTTGGCCTGCGACCTGGTGGCAGTTTGTGGCGAGGGGTTTGGAGCATCTGAAGCTGGGCCAGTGTGTGAGGTGTGGACGCGGGAAAGTGTGGCAAGTGGAATGTGGGAACGAGGGACACCAGAGTTCTCCAAGCAGACAGAGAGGCCGCAGCAGGGTTGGTGCCATTGTAGTGCGTGGAGACCGCCTTCTTGCATTCGGGGAGGACTAGAGGAAGGGGAGCCCGACTGTCACAAGGCACATGGGATGTTCATGCTGTGGCACTGGCCGCGCTCCTGCCAGAAGTCATCAAAGGGGTTGATGTTATGGGCACTGATGACAGAGGTCTTGTGTTTCAGGAGTTCTGGGAACTCTCGGACAGCTAGTTCACTGGAACATGCCGGGTGTTCTCTCGAAGCCCACGGGTCTGAGCCGACTGTAATTCTTCCAACAAAACTGGTGGTTGAAGGAGATGAGGAAATTTGGAAATGAAATACTGAGAAGATCAAAATGGCCCATTGTATTGGCTACGTAAGAAGCGTGAAGAATTTGAATCATGATGTGATTTGTGTAATATATTCACTGTCTCATTAGAAACATTTTAGGAAAAAAGATGCTTTTATCCTCAATTATCTGGATAACTGCTTCAAAATTATTTTCCTCCAAATAGTTTTACCATATCTTCTTATATTTTAATTGAACTAATTTCCTGAAAGTTCATGTAAATTGCATGTTTTCAATATTAAAAACAAAGAAATCTAAGTGCTCTCCGGGTACCATGGTAGGTTAGATCTTTAGAAGTCCACGGAAGCCCCTGACTTTTTGGAAATTTTTGGAAAGTGCAACTCGTCACACAATTAATATTCGTAACAGGAGATGGGGACGGTGTTCATGATGCTCTTGCTACATGAACCTTCCAAGCAGATCTGTGATGTCACCAAAACCTTCACTCTTGAGGAAGAAGCACCGTCATTCAGGCAGAATTACCAAAGTTCCACCAAGCCACGCAGTTAAACGACTGGCCACTAAAAAGTAAACTACTGGCTCCCTCAATCCTTTGTCCATTTTTTCCCCAAAAGCCCCACATTGGTGGACACTGCAAACGACATTCTATGAGATTTCAAGTTACATGGCCACGGTGCACTTATTTCTCTTGCCCTCTGATACTTCCCTGAAATACTAGAGGTATACAAATATCCGATAAAGGTGTTTCAAAAGTGACCTGACACTATATATAATAATTTATCACGTAATCACAGTTAGGAGGAAAAACCCCTGATTTTGTGTTAAAGGTACACAACCTATTTCTATTCTAGTAGCAGGAAGTACAGGACTGCAATACACCCTGAGCGCTACACGATCTTTCTGACGGCACTGACACATTGCAAACTTTGCCTCATTTCTCTGACGAGAGTCTTGGTGAATATACAGACACAAGTCTGTATGGACACTGGGATGATTTTAAAACCTCTCCATTTTAAGCATGTGCTAGGTAATAAATATCCCGCATTCAATTCACGTGGCCAGTCTTGCAAAGAGAAGGGGAGAAGGAGAGGAGGCAAGATGTATTTTACCTTGTCGGTCACTTGGTGACCTGCTGTCTAATTTAAATGCACGATGCCCCCTCTCCTCCACCACCTGGATTCTTTGTTCTTTCCCAGCACACGGAGCGGGAGGCCCAGACATCTAGCTCTTTCGATCTGGCAGCATGCTCCGCGTTCTGTGTCGCTGGGAATGAGGGGCAGCACGCAGCTGAACCAGGGGACGAGCCGCTCTGCTATGCCCAGCTCTCAATCTGTTGTAGAGAAAGAAAACGCCTCTGCCCGCCTCCTTCGGCGAGGTGTCGTGGAGACAAGAGGGGCTCCCTGTGTCCTGGGTTCCTCGGTGGAATGCCGTAGTGGGAAAGTGCTTTACGGGAGCAGCATGTTTGCATGTGTGAGAACTGACTTCAGCAGCGAAAGGGCTATTTTCTGTAAGTCAATAAACTGGCTGCTCACCGTGTCGTTGTAGATTTGGCCATATTCCCGAGGTCAGACTGTGAGGATGGCATGAACTGAAACCTTACTTGGGAGGTTAACGCTAGCGGTGGAAGGAGGTGGGGGCAGAGGCGCGTGTTTCCTTGGAGAGAAATGGCTGTCCCTGTGCTGGGGGTGGCTGGTCCTCAGTGAGAGAACTCCCCAGCAGCCAGTTCCGGAGACCCGAGAGGCTGGAAGCCAGGAGGTGAGTGGAGGTCTTTCCAAGGACGGGCGCAGTGAGCTGTGAGGTCAGCCTTGGGCACCGGGACGTCACGAGGGGCTCTTCCAGGTGTGCAGGTGAACAGGTGATCAGCACTTCCCTCTCCTGGGATCACAGGGCCAAGTCCAAACGCTTCCTCCTTTCTGACACCTTTCACTGCCCTCTCAATCCACGTGGCAAGAATTTTGTTTGCTGAGATCAAGAAAGTCAGAGGAAGACATTTAGAGGAGGATGTTTAGAAGATCACAGCTGCCTCGCCCCACCTCGCGACGGGGCACAGGGCAGAGATGGGATGGGCAGCGACATCCGGTCCCCTTCTCCCGGGGAAGGGTGGTGGGATTCCTGAAAGGCTGCCACCAGCCCGGTGAGTCCAAGCCAGGGTCTTGTCCTGACACCCTGGTGCTGCGGCCCCAATGGCCATCTGAAGAGGATGGTTTTGAAAATGAAACATGATTTGATGAGTTGCGTGTGGCGCGGCCTCCCCCTGTGAGGGACCAACACCATACAGGTGCGACGGGTGTTCTGAGCGCTTCGCGTCTGGTGCTCCTTCTTGGGATGCTGAGTACTCCTGAAGACCAGGAACACCAAGATCATCTCACGGGCTACGGAGGACACTGAGAAACCACTGTTTAAACACGTCAGTAAGGAGATGTCACTACACAAATCCAGATCCTCCAACTGCCCTGGAGTTCACTGAAGAATGTGCAGTGGGAGAGCGACGGGAAAAGCAGAGTCTCGAACCACAGCGGCTGCCCAAATACGCTCAAGCCTCCTGGCAACTTGAACAACCCAGACAAAGGGAGGTTTGCGATTCCTCGGCACGTAGTGGGCACTCAGGAGTTACTGGCTGAACGTTCCTTATCTGCTGGGAAGAATTTGACTTTGTAAAACTGTAACTTTCTTTGAGCGGCTCTTTGAATATAATCAAATAAACATCAAACACTAAAATATCATTTGCTGGGGAATGCACATACAAACACGCAGCATTAACATGGCAAACCGGATTTCCAATAGAGTCCGGAAATGCTTGGAAACCTCACCTGCAGAGAGTTCTAACAAAAAATCATTCCTCTAGTTACTGCAGATCGCAGGTACTTTATGTGGACCTAGGGACTCCTAAAATTGTATGCAACATGAAGAGGGTTTATTTGTGTGAGTCTTTTGTTGATTTGTTGCTGGAGAAAAGAGCCACAACTGTCATCAAATCTTGGCTTTGTGAGCCAAGAAAGGTCAAGATCACTGTTTTTGAAGACTGAAACTCCAGGAGGCGCTCGGCTTGCTAGACACACAACTGCTTAATTCCTCTCCTTCCGGCGTCCGGGCCCAGCGGGAACAGGATCCCCCACGCTTAGGTTACTCTCATATACGGTGACAACTTTTTGGAGTCATGTAATTAAAAAAAGAACCAATTTTTATAAAGGACCTAAAAATAGACGCTTGGGGGGGATTTTAATCTACATGTAGATGGTGTGCAAGTGTGTACTTTTCTTAATCACTTCCTCTTACTTATCTCTTCCCCCGTTAGCTTCCTTTCCCTGGCGCTCGGGATCTATGCCAGGTGCCCACAAGGAGATTCCCCACAGTGGAGAAGAGCAGCCACGTGCAAGAGAGAATCCACAAAGGCTAAGTTCTACTGCGAAAATGAGGGGCCATCTTTGTGGACTGAGAAGTTGTCCAAACCCCCCAGGGGTCCTTTCTGGTAGAGAAACCCACGTTCCCATGTTCCCACGAGACCTTCAGTGCAGCCCGGACTGCTACTCCCTATCCTCCAGAAAGGTCCCTATGGCTCAGGAGGAAAAGAGGCCCACATCGATGAATAGGACCCACACAGCACCAGGTCCCAGCAGAGCACCACCTAGAAGCTGGATCCCTGCGAGGCGATCAGCAGGGACTGAGAGCTGCATCTTCAGCTCCCTCCGTGGAGCCTACGAGAGGATCCTGTGTTCTGAAGATGTTCATAAACAGTGCACTCACCAGGAAACCCTTTTAGGAGAAGGGGCTCTACACCCCAACAGATCCATAGTTTGGCTCCAGATCTGGAGATGTTGTGAACCCCCGAGGTATATACAAACGGCACATATGCGTTTCTGAGGAGAGGCTGAAATGGGTTTGTGACTCGCCTGGATACGGACCCCCTCCCACCCCGGAACTCTGCAAGGAGAGGCTACGTGGGCACAGCTTTTCAGAAAACCTACTTCATTTTCTCAGTGAATTCCTTCTCTTCAGATTTTGCACGAGAAACGGTTGATTAGGCCTAATAAAGTAGGGACAGCTGCTAGCAAAACTTCACCGCAACCCGCTTTTTATGCTTCTTGAAGTTCCATGTAAGAATACATATTTTTCAACCTAAGTTAACTGTAGCAAATATGTCCAGTTAAAAAAAAAAAAAGAAAGAAACCACATACATAGAGTTTTAGTTGCTTTGTTTTCAGAGTCATGATGTGAAAGAAAAGCAAATCTTATCTCAGCCACAAATTGCAGAAACAGGGAGCACCCTAATTTCTGAAGTGCTACACATCCTTTCAACGATGAAATACCAGGCATCGAATATTTAGATTTTAGAATATTTTAATATCCATTTCTTGAGTGGATGCATTTTCAAATAATTAGAATTAACAATTTAAAAGAGCAGAGTGGAGGAAAGATGGAAAAATGCAAACAGTTGGTTCTTGCTATTTTAACTTTACGTTCTAGGCATGATGTGATTTTCTGAAACAATCAACCAAAAAATGCTTCTCTCAAAAATCTAGGAACGCAAACGCAGACAGATCTTTGGAAACTACAAATTACTACAGTCCACGTAGCGGGAAGCACGCGGCCCTCTGGCTCTCAGTGTCAAGTGCAAATGTGCAGGTGTTGCATAATCTGTGTGACTCTTCAAGCTACTTAAGGGCTTCATAAATGATGCTCTACGTTTGTTTGCACTGGACAAAATTGTGTGTGTGCTTGTTTACATATATACGTATGTATGTGTAAGTCGATCTGACTTGGGGCCAAGAAGAAAACAGCAGTTGCAACTCAAAGCAACTATTTACACACATTCAGTTCTGAAGTATTGCTTCCTGACCTAAGTTCGTAAGAGGTATTGCCACTGCGAAGAATACATCCATCGTGTTGGTAGCGCTTGAACCGCTGCTTAGGGACCTGTCTTCAGCGACTCTTTGTTCAACGCCCAGAGAGCGGGCGCGTGGCATCTCTGCTGCAGAGATTCTGGGGCCCTGCGACGAGGTATGCGTCAGGGCAGGGGACTGGGAAGGACCCACGTCGCCTGGTGGCCCAGAGAGAACATCTGTACTAGTTATTTAGGAAGGCTCAGGGTGTTTTTTTTTGAAAGACAGTTTTAAAACTCTGGGTGAGCCATCCATCAAAGGCTCCAATCCGCACACTGCTGGAGCAGATCACCAGATGTTAAGACCCTCTCCCTGCGGTCTGCAGCTCCCCAGGGTCAGGAATCACAAACATTCTTGCAGCAGGGGAAGGAAAAGGAGGATGTGCTGGGGAGGAGGCATGTGCAGAGATGAACTTTGTAGTGTGTTCTGAGTGGAACAGCAGAGACACAGCTGACTTGACAGCAACTGCCCAGCCCCTTAGCTGCTGCCAGAGCTACGGAGCCTGGGGACAGAAGGCAAAGGGAGAGGACCACACTCAAACACAAGCCTTCACACTGACGGAAGGAGCCCCTGATGCCCACCACGCCTGTGGGCAAGGACAGCGTTGGGTGGCGTTTGAAAACAAAAATAAAAACTCTGCAGTATCTTATAAGAATACATTCTTTAGAAGCAAGAGGTATTGTTACACCATCCTTTCTCTAGCATCAGAAGACCAACAAATAGACAGAAAAACCTGGAGGAAGATCTTGGTTACTGAGACGTCGAGACCCTGGCTGTGGCCGTACTGCTGGGACCCATGCATGTCCCCCTGGAGAGCTGGCCAGTCGTAATCAGTATTTCCTGATACCGGAAACGGCAGGTTGTATATGCGTTTGGAGGGCGGGGCTGATAATGGGACTTGATGCAGATGTGACAGCTACAGAGAGATTTAGCAGCGAAAAGAAAACGCACAGGGCATGCCGGTAGAGCTTCCACAGAGAAGGAGCTGGTCCTCAAGTTATCCTGTGAGCTGTACACCAGTGTCACCTGGAAAATAACTATGACCATGACGGGGCAACTCCAGCCTGAGTTCAACACTACGTACACTCCAGACTCAACGTGGAAAAACGTCATCACAGGCAGGATTAGCAACAAAGACCCAGAAATGATTTTCCTTAGGTTTTCTACACTTGCCCTGGCCCAACACCTCATCTGCATGCGGGTGATTCTATCTCTATGCACAGATTCACTCACCAGGTTCAATCCTGCCACAAGCCAAGAACGGGAAAGGATGAGAAGCCTCTGGGCTGTGTGGGAGCCAAGCCCCGCCCGGCACTGCCTGCCCACTCTGACTCAACCCCTGCAGCGGGCAGGCCCCTGGGCACGCTCTGTGGCACACAGGCTAGAAGCAGCCACGTTCGCTGGGTCTGAAAACGGTGGCTGGGCGTCTGTCCATCCCAGAGCGTGCTGGCCATGCCCGTCCAGGTCCTGCTCCGCCCCTTTATGGGGACGGGGCCCAAAGTGGCCGAAGCACTAATGGGCATCTTCTCACCCTGCTGCGTGCTCTGCAGACCTCTTTTCCCCCCACCCGGCCTATGTCCCTTCACCAGATTGACCTGGCAGGCCCTCCCCCAAAACACACACTTCCTGATAAATAAATAAATAAATAAATGCAACCCTCAGACGTTTATTTCGAGTTTCCCTCTCAGAGGATCCAGCTTCAAAGACAAACCCCTCCGCTCCCAGCTGGAAAACCCCTTGGTTCGGGGGCAGAGCGAAACATGAAACATGGCTCTTAAATACCTGAGGCCTGGCTCGGGAGCTCAGCGCAGGGTCGCGGCTGGATTTTGGCCTGCGTGTGGAGGGAGCCCTAACGCCCTGGCTGGGGAGGGAGCGGGGCAGCCCCTGGAATGCGCGGGTGGGAAGGGCGCAGGCGGGCCTGGCTGGGGCTGCCCTGCGCGCAGCCCACCCCCCTCACCTCTCCTCACAGTGAGTTACTGGCACTTGATCTCAGATTCATAAATGAAAGTGTGTGTGTGTGTGTACATGTTTACATAGAAAGGTCGGGGCGCTGGAAAACACTATTGTGTATACAGAAAAAAATAAACTGCATTGTATTAGCAAAAAACAAAACAAAAACGAACAAACAACAACAAAACAAAAACCCAAAGTGTCTTGTGAGAAAAAGCAATAAAAATGATATCTTAACCACAGCTTCTGCTTAAAAAGTCCAGCAATACCCAATGCCATGATCTCCACCGATGGCCTCTGTCCCCAGACTGGACGCCACGGCCAGCCCCTGAAGGCACTTGTTCTCCGTGCTGCTGGGCGGCCACGCCCAGGGGACAGGGCGCCGGGGGAGGAGAGGAACGGGACGATGGGGATGAACCCTGAATAGCTGTGATCCGCACACACGTCAGGGCTGCGAAGACCACACGACGCCACGTCCGGGGACGGAGGCTGTGGTGCTTGGGACGCACGACAGGCAGGTACAAACGTGACTGGGTTTCGAGGAGCAGAGCACCGTGGCAGCAACGGGCGCTGCGTCACACGCTCTCAGACACGTTGAGCCTGGTGAGCTCGCTGGCTTCGTCGGCGCCCACTTCTTCACAGTCGCTTTTCTCCATGACTTCGCCAAACCGACACCGTTCTTCTGCTCTGACGGCCTCTCTCCAGGGCCTCTTGGAGGACAGGTGAGCCTCCCTGGCCTGCGCGTGGTTTTCGGCACCCGGAGGCGTCTTGTCCGTGCTCTGGACAGAAGGCACCAGGCTGGCGATCTCGTCCGTGGGGGACCGCCCGATGCTGCCGTCCACCTGCACTCGGATGTCCGGGGAGATGGACAGCTGGTGCTGCGGCACGGCCCCGCTGTCCGTGCACTTCGGGTACAGGTAGGTCTTCATCTGGCCCTTGCCCTTGACGTTCACCGTCCCCCGGTAGTCAAAGTCGTAGCCCATCTTGCTCAGGACGCGGTAGCTCTCCTCGCTCACCTGGATCCGGCACTCCACCCCGGTGCTGTCCATCCTGCTGGCGATGTTGACCGTGTCGCCCCAGATGTCATACAGCAGCTTGGTGGTGCCGATGACCCCCGCCGTGAGTGGCCCGTGGTTGAAGCCCACCCTGAGCTTGAAGTTGAACCACAGCATGTTGCTGTTGAAGTCGTCCACCACGCGCATCATCTCCTTGGCGAACTCGAAGAGGACCTGCAGGTGCTCCTGGGGGTGGCCGCCGTCCCGGCACTGCGCGCCGTTCAGCCCCGACGCAGCCATGTACGTGGCCCCGATGGTCTTGATCTTCTCGATGCTGCCGTAGCCTGGCCGGCCCAGGAGCTCGTCGAAGTCCCCGATGAGCTCGTTGAGGACGCGGTAGCACTCCTTGCCCCCCTCGTAGTTCTCCTCGTAGAACTCGCTGAAGTTGACGATGCTGGCGAAGATGACGCCCCCGCTGTCGTGGTTCTTGGAGTAGGTCTGGGAGACCTTCAGCTGCTCGGCCACGTGGTGGGGGATGATGTTCCTCAGCAGCCAGTCGGCCTGGTCCCTCATGCTCTGGATCTTGGTGCGGTGAAGGTCCGCTTCCACGTCCCCGTGGTAGTGCAGGCGGTAGCTGACCTCGAATTCTCGATTCAGGAACCAGACCAACAAGAGCAGGAGAAAGAAGACAAGAATCACCTCCTGGCCAATCAGGCTGGCTGCTCTGCCGTCACGCGGCAAGGAGCTATTGCACGGATTCCCCTCGGAACTGGAGAGTAAAGAGAAGAGAATCCATGTACCTTCTTAAATGCATCTTGTTTTTAAATTTTTTAAATTTATTTTTGAGAGACAGAGAGAAACAGCACGAGCAGGGGAGGGTCAGAGAGAGAGGGAGACACAGAATCTGAAGCAGGCTCCAGGCTCTGAGCTAGCCATCAGCACAGAGCCTGATACGGGGCTCGAACCCACGAACCATGAGATCATGACCTGAGCTGAAACCGGACGCTTAACCGACTGAGCCACCCAGGCGCCCCAAATGCATCTTTTAAGAGAGAGGTTGCTGCTCAGGACCTGTGGGTTCTGAAAGAGCCCAGGTAACGAGCACTCTGCACCATATCCTGCGGCCTTGACCATGTGCAGCCGCCAGGGACCCGCTCCTGTGCGGCTGGCCGGCTGAAGTGGAACAGAGATAAAGGCTGACTTTTGAACCTGAATTCTGAGTAAGCACTTGCAACTGCTGTTTTTCAGGAGGCTTCAGCTCCTGGATTTTTAACATATTTTCTTTACCCCCAACTTTCTATTGTGAAAATTCTCAACCTCCTAGAAAAGAGACCAGTAAAGCATTCACACTCCCTTCCCTTGGACTGCCGACATCTCACTGCTTTGCTCTCTCCCTCTGTCCACACACACGGACACACATACACCTCCCCTGCAGAACGTTCCGAACCTCAGGGGAGACATCAGGACACTCCGACCCTGAACACTTCGGTCCCGATCTTTGAAGAATCAACACATCTCCCAACGTAACCACGCCTACCATCATCATATCCAAGACATTAAACATTCCCTGACGTACTTGCTTTTTAGATCTCTAATCCAATGTTAGTTCTGAAAGACGTGTATTTTACAAAGAATTTTTGTAAGTTCTCATCTACCTGTATAAAAGTCTGCCAACCGACCATTACCCTCTTCTGGGTTGGTTCTGTTTTGCCTTCGTCATTTAAGACAATGTTAACATTTTAAAAAATAGTATGTATACTTTTAAGAGTAGCACATGGTGAGAAACTCAAACAACATAAACAGTGGTAAAAAATAAATGTCTTTCCTTCAACAAAGTATTGATTTTCTTGTGGTTGCAAGAAATTCTAACACATGGATGTCCTGTAACAACTAGACCCCAACCCTGGGCACATGGGGCCGCGCCCCCCTTCCTAGCAGGGAACCCTGCGGGGACACCCCTGTGCACAGGAGGGGTCTGTCTGTGGGACAAACTACTGGAGCTGCAGCCACAGTCACTCCACCTACTGCACATTTACAAATCTGTTGGAAAATTTCCAACTGCCCTTCTGGGGGGGAAGGGGGGGGCTGGAGCTGTTCCGCACTTGGACGGTGCTGACCAGCAACAGCTTTGGCTGACAATTAGTGCCAGGAGCATGGTCTCTCTGAAAGTTTCTTTTTTAGATAGAGTTTTTCCATTTAAAGGTACTACATACTCATCAGAAGCAATTCAGGGGAAAACGCAGAAAGAAAAGATTTGGCCGTCATCGACCCCGCAGAGGCAATGCCTGTTAATGAGCACTGCATTTCCGGTCTGTCTTCTGTTTACAGAGCGGCTAGTGCTCCGTTCGGGTCAAGTGTGGGCTCTGATGTGCTTCTCTAGCACACGGGGTGGGTCTAGGTCTTACGTAGCAATGGGCTGAGTCACTATAAATATAATTCTACATAAAAGGGATGGGTCCTCAGTTTAGATAGCTCCATGGCACAGAAAACTCAATGCTGTAATCCGAGTGTTGAATAAGTTTTACTGTTAGCTATGACTTAACGATATTATAAAAAATAATGAAATTAATCAATCTGGTCATAATGGTCTTCCATGAAACACAGTCACAAGACCTCTGATCTTGGAATAAGAATCCCTGGACTCTGTCCCAGCTGGACCACTGCTGAGTTCTGGAGCCCTGGGCAAGATCTCTAGGTCTCAGTTTCCTCACAAGTAAACTGAAGATGGGCTGGAGTATCGTTAAGTGCCTACCGGCCTCCGGTTCTGTGCAAAAAGGACTTAACAGGGCAGGCCTGAGGCTGCCAGCCATAGAAAGGCCTACTGGCAGCAGTGCCCTAGGCTGGTCTCAGGACCTGGGACTTGGGGAGGCTCCTGCCCTCTTTGATAAAGGGCTCACCGTGTCTACACTGCTTGTGCAAACAACGTGCTTTACGCGCGTTGTGCTGAGCACCTGCCTCCTCCGGAGAGTCCGCAGTTTTGACTGATGCCAGACAGATGCCTGCGTGAGCAGCCTCGCACGGAAACCCTGGGTGCAGAGTCGCTGACGGGCTCCCCTGGTGGACACCAGCTCACCTGCTCCGTCACAGCTCACTGCGGGAGGCACGGAGCGCCTCCCAGACTCCACGGCGGGGACAGCACTCTTGAAAGCTGGTGCCGGGTGTCCTCTGGACTCCATGTCACGCACCTTTCCTCTTCACTGATTCTGCTCTGTGTCCTTTCACTGTAATAACTCACAGTCTGACTATGTGCTGAGTCCTAAATCCTCCTAGCGAGTTACTGGTTCTGGGGCGGTCTTGGGGCCCCTGCCATAAGTTCCCTGTGAGCCGGGAAACAAACACTCTCTGCTAAGACACGCCACGCTTACTTATTCTTCCAATCGTCATGTAATCAAATGGCAAGACAGATTATGAGTCTCAAGCACTGAACAAGGGAGTGAGAGGACTGAGAGATCTGCGTCTTTAACGGGCTCGAGGACAGGGACAGCCTCTGCCGCAAGAGGCAGCGGATCGTCTCTTGTGTGGGCCCGTCTCGTTGGGTGAGGAGGGGACCTTTCTTTCGGTACCTCCAGAGAGGTGACACTGAGCAGCGGTCCGCTCTACTGTAGATGTCACCAAGGCGCCCCACCGTCTTCACGGTCAGTCAGGCTTTGCAGCCCGGGGGCAGACGTGGGGGCGTGCCTGCGTCTCCTCAAGCGGGCTGCTGCTCTTGCTGCTTTTCTCGCTGTGCTGGGGCCAAAGCCCGCAGCGTGGCCTGACTCCAGAGAGGGGCACAGGCTGGCCCCTCTAGAGAGAGGAGGGGAAGGGTGGAATGGAGGCCAGCGTGAGAGAGAAGGGGACCAGACTGTGATGTATGCTTTCATCTTCGTTTGAAAGGAGAATCCTAATCCACAGATTTACATTCAGTGCCCAAGGGGCTGCTGTGCAGCAGAAGGGACGTATAACGCATAGGTGAGAGAATGACTTCCGCTCATTAACAGTGTTCCTCATTCTGCCACAGAAGGAACAAAGAGGGTGGTCTTATTCCTATATTCGAACAGCAAAGGCCAGTTCCAAAGAGGAATTCTATGTGACTCAACGCAAGAGTCAATTTAGGACTTAATGACTGGACATTAAGTCATAATTGGAAGTGAGAATACAATACAGTATAATTCATTATTACAGAGAAGAGGGATGAAAACGTCGAGAAAAACAGAAACAAAGATCATTTGTGGTCCTACCCAGCTTAGCCTGGGATCTGTTAACATTCTGGTGTATTTCGGTGCCATTTAAATTATATGCCTAGAGATGGGACGTTGGGGGTCACCGAGCAGTGGCACGGAGGTACTTCTGGGTACTGGGAATGTTTCATTTCTTGGACTGAGTGGCATTTAGTGGGTGTGCCTCACTTGTGAAGATTCCATGAACTGTATTCTTATGATCTGGGTACTGTTCAGTGCACATGTTATATATTCGTCAATAAAAAGTTTACTTACAGGAAGCTGCTAAGTGTTCTGTTTCTAAATAAATACTATCGTTGTGACGGTAAGAGAAACACATGTGCACTCTGCCTCTGTTCCAGACTTTAAATCTCCTCCCCAGGGTCCACAGGTCCACAGAGATTTAATTTTTTAATAGCAGAATCAGAAAAGAATCATTGGTCGCTCATTACCAGACCATAACTATTGTATATCTTACAGTTTTTCATATGTATAACAAAATACCAACAGGATGTTTGCAATTTCACCTGTTTTTCTTATTGCAGCATTTTAACAGCGGCAATATTTGAGCGCATGTATCATCATTTATTTCATTTCTTTTTAGTGGCAACTGAAGTTCTGATGAATTTTCAGTGTGACCGACCACTGTGACCAACCTTTTAGGGCAGAGGGTCTTTGGCATATGCGGGACTGTCTTCGCAGTAGATAAGCAAAACAGAATTATTAGGTCAAAGGCTATGAACACTTTTGTAGACAGATCGTCAAATTACTTTCAAAAACCTGGTGCCATACTGAGGCGTGACGATGCACGGCAGAAAGAGCGTGGCCCGTGAGCGTGAGACACCAGGGTGCACACGCTGCCAGTGACTAGGTGTGTGAACACAGACAGGTTCCTTAACTTCTCTGAACTTCAGCGTCCTTCCCTGGAAAATGAGGTCAAAGCCGTCTAATGTGTCAGGCTACCGTGAGAATTAAATAATTTTTAAGTGCCCGGCAGCTTAACCAAATGAGCCGTGGCCGTGCAGGACTGGGCCACACCGCCCCCGCACTGGGAGTGCACACCACTACAACTCTGTCCGTTTTAAAAGACCAAAAACAGCCGTGTAGTTATTTAAATGTCCAATGACTTTGAGAGTAACCTATGTAGCCTTTACCTACCTTTTCTCTTGTGAATTTTTTTTGGTTTTTGTCCTTTATTTATGCAGGTCCTACCCAGCTCTTCCGAAGACATCCTGCAACTATGTGTGTGCCCACACCCCACGGGTGTGTCGGTGAGCCTTTTATTTTTGTGGGTGTGTGACTTACCTATTATCTGTAAGACTGGAAAGTTCTCTCTGTTTTAGAGGCCTGCAAACTAATGTTATTTTTTCTAGATTTCTACACAGTCTTATATAATTTAATGTTTATTTCTGACTCTTCAGTTTATTTAGATCTTACTCTGATGTCTATAATAAAGCAAGGGTCTAACATTTATTATTTCAAATTTCTACTTAGTAAATTCAAAATATTTGAGAGAATTAAAATAAGTACTCTCTTACACTTGACAAATTTCCTTCATAACATGTTGAAATCTTATGTAAAACTAAGCCAAATCTAGTATGTTCTTAACAATCACTTCATTTTCCCAGTAAGATATTGTAACTATGAACTGTTATTTCAACAAGTAGGTATTTCCCACTTATTCTTTTAAGAATGAGATATGGTTCTTTTTATTCAAGATACGACTGCTTTTTAGGAAGTTACTCTCATTTGTTCAGATCCAAGCATGACATTAACAGCTTACCTGAAATTCTGTCCCACGTCCAAGTGCGAAATCACTACGGAACTGAAATTAAAATGCAGAAAAATATTATAAAAAGCAAAGAAGGCATTACATAAAGTAATCTGAGAAGAGTTTAAATAAACAATTCTCCTTTTTTTAAATATGGAGATCAAGTTAAATAACTAAGGATAGCTAATGCTTTAGTATAATTTGATGCTTGGTGTTAATTAAAAATCACAACAGGCGTGGGGCACCTGGCTGGCTCAGTCGGTTAACCGTCTGAACTCTGTGCTGACTGCTCAGAGCCCGGAGTCTGCGGCAGTTCTTAGTTCCCCTGTTTCTCTGCCCCTCTCCACTCATGCTCGCACACTCCCTCTCTCTCTCTCTCTCAAAAGTAAATACATATTAAAAAAATTTTTTTTAAATCACAACAGGCAAAGTCAGTGACAGAGCTAAGAGGCCTTCACATCAGGTGTGGAACGGATGTCCCATCGCCAAAGAGCGACAGCTAACAAGGAGTCTCCGGGGCGTCCATGTGACTGTTAGGACTCATCTCCAGGGTCCTACAGCCTAGACACCAGTCACGATGAACAGCCATATCCGCTGACAAAGGACCGAGTTAGAATGGCACTCAGGAGGGGCACCGGGGTGGCTCAGTTGGTTAAGCATCTGACTTCTGATCTCAGCTCAGGTCATGATCTCACAGTTCGTGAGTTCGAGCCCTGGATCAGGCTGTGCTGATGACGTGAAGCCTGCTTGGGACTGCGTCTCTCATTCTCTCTGCCCCTCCCCTGCTTGTGCTCTCGCGCTCTCTCTCTCTCTCTCTCTCTCTCTCTCTCTCTCTCTCTCTCTAAGATTAGTAAACTTGAGAGGAACTCAGGAGATGCTGGCTACATGAGAAGCTGGTGGTCCCAAAGCAACCAAGTCCCGGTGGGGGGTACAGAGGCCACACAATGTCCTGTCGGTGTCAGGGCAGGAACCATGACACATGGAATCCTCTCCACATCACTCACAGCCTCTTCTGGGATCCCATTGCACCCAGTTCCCCCCAGGCCAGCAAATCAGCCTCGTGCCCCCACACTTGCTGGTCCGCTAGATCTACCTACCCCGCTCACCGCAAAGGAAGACCTTCCTTACACAGCCTCTGCCAGCTGCTCCCCTGGGCAGCAGAGGCCAGGGGACAGCTCGGAGTGGCTGTTACCATCTCGGGCAGTGTTAGATGATGTCACAGGGAAGGAGACAAAGAGCGACAGCAGAGACACTGCTCTCAGGCTGAATGTCCTCTCCCCTCCCTGCCCAGACACGATGGTGACACTGATTCTCTGCGTGCGCGCCGGCCTTCTCTCACATCTGCGTCCCCCCAAGGCTGGAGCGGTTCTTGGAAGTCCTCCCCTCCCCCCTTGTTCGCCACGTGGGGGCTTGTTCACCACTCCCCATGCTTCCTGCCCTGCGACCGTGACATCCCGTGGTGACGACGGGGGGGGGGGGGGGGGGGGGGGGGGGGGGGGGGGGGGGGGGGGGGGGGGGGGGGTGGGCTCGAAGGATTTTGTGAGTAGGGAGGAGTACTGGGTGCAGGGGAGGCTCAGCTGCCAGCCGCACCCCAAGATTTTCTCTTTGGATTCTGGACAAAGGCGATGGAATTAGTCCCTCATCACTCTGGTCCCTCCAGGTCCAAGGGGAAAAGCCCAGCGCCCGTCACTGAGTACAGCGCGAACGGCTGACGGGCTGTGGTGGTTCTCTTAAAAGACTGAAAGGCAGACTGATGGATCCCATGTTCTTGGGAAAGAGCTTTATAATGATCCTAATTCCAGATGGCCGTGCCTTCAGAAAGGAAAATGTACACTCTGTTCTGCTTAAAGTAATTTAACTATTCATTAAAGTTTCCTTCCAAATGCTGAAGGAAAGCTTTGCTTTAAATTCCCTTTTGGTCTTAATTTGCAGAGAACTTGAGTGTCTTTCATGTCATTATTTTATTAACTAGACCGAGGAGAAGGCTGCTTACTCCACCCATCACTGACCCCTGCTTTGGTCATGTCCACAGACACACTGGTGGTTGCATCTGCTGCTGCAACAAACTAGATCATTTTCTACTTCTGAACTTACTACAGCACTGGTTCTCAGAGACAGTAATGCCATTCCTAGGGGCATTTCCAAACTCTTGGGGATCCCTCTGGCTGTCCTAGTAATGTGAGGAGCCAGGAACATTAGCTGTCCTGCAAAGCACAACAAAGGAATGCCCTGTATAACTCTGAAACATCCCGCTAGTGTAAACCCACTTGTGATTATAAAAAAATGGTTCTTGAATACGTGCTAACAGTAAAATGTTTTTACAAGCAGTTACCAAAAAAAGTCCAATATTCAGAAGTTTAATGCTTAATGGCTTTAAGATATTAGCCTAGGGGCACTTGGGTGGCTCAGTGGGTTAAGCATCTGACTCCAGCTCAAGTCATGATCTCATGGTTCATGAGTTCAAGCCCCGTGTCGGGCTCTGTGCTGACAGCTGGGAGCCTGGAGCCTGCTTCAGATTCTGTGACTCCCCCTCTCTCTCTGTCCCTCCCCTGCTTGTGTGATTGCTCGCTCTCTTTCAAAAAATAAATAAACATTTAAAAAATTTAAAGAAAAAAAGACATTATCCTGAAATTTCTGAATTAGTCACTGTGAGCATTCTGCTGTTCAAGGTAACACCGGTTTCCCAACCACACACCTGGCTGAACTAGGCTAATAGCCACAAAACCAGCTGCAAATGTGCAACAATCAATAGGAGACTTGTTTCTAACACACTAAGAATCAAACGTTATGCGGTTAGTAGGACACATAAAAGACTGGGATCTTACTTCATTAACAGAGAATGTTTTAAATATAGCACAAATCACTGCCATCCTATATATTTCTATTTGTTAATTTTTTGTAGCATGATAGCAAGAACTGATCAGGGGACTGAACTGTCCCCTGGGGACTTCCACAGAGCTCCTCCTTCTTTTCCCACACTGTCCTATCGATTCCTTAGAACCTACCAGTGAGAGGGCTTTGAAGCCCATTTGAGTACCAGGGAATGAAAGTATTCTTCAAATGCGGAGGGATTTCAAGACTAAAGATGTATTTCCAGTGACTGATCAGTACTCCAGTTCATGTCATGACACATGTGTCACAACAGCGAGTCAATATATATAAATAAGGCCCAGGACACCCGCGGGAGCACCAACCCCCCTTGCTTCCTCTCCTTCAGCAGCCTGCAGTCTGGGTACATTACCCCTCCTCAAACGAGGTTGGAACCAGCTTCCTCCTGGCATTCCTGTGTCTATCTATTCCTCTATTCCCTCACTCTCTTGATGGGCTGGTGCGCAACGGTCTCCGGCCCTACTTCCCCAGTGTGAGCAAGTTCAAGCACGAGCCTACTGCGTTATGTCCTTCTGGGACGGGGGCAGTCGCCCAAGGGTATCTACATGCAAACACTTATTACATCGCCAAAAATTAACTTCTCCTTCTTATGTACCTGAGTCTTGGGGCATGTTGTGTACAGTGACAGCTGTCGTGCTAGGACAGTACCTGGGGGAACGAGGCATCGGGGCGGAAGTGAGAGACACAGGCGAGGTCTGGAAAGGGCTCCAGCCGGCGTGCGAGCCGGCCTGACCGCGATGGTGGACGTACCTGTCCGGGCACAGGGAGACGTAGAGCAGGAGCAGCGGCCCGGCCCCGACGACGGTGGCTAAGGAGGACCTCATCCAGGAGCTGAGCTGGCAGAAGTTACAGTAGTGCACGACGGCGGTCAGGACGGCGGAGCCCGTGAACACGGTGAACTGCAACGAGGGGCGGGCATGGTTAGGGCCCCGCCCACCCTCGCCTCACTCTCGTGCTGACCTCAAAGGATCTGCTTACTTATCTTTCTTTCAATGTAAAAATGCCACAACATCGCTAAGGGTCTGGCAGTTCCAGGGACGGGTCACACGCTGCTGTGATAATCGCCCAGAGCTTTAGGCCGCACTGGCACCGAAGTCCTCGCCCTGATGTGTGGGAATGGCGTGCGCCGTGCCGGAGGAAAGGGAAGGCAGGCCACCAGTCTGAAAACCCCCGCCACGTAAGTGGCTACCCTCACGAAGCCTTCCTTCGGGCATCCCGCTACGTGCCAGCAGAATTGTAATTTGGTGTTAAAGTATCAAACACAGCCCGCAGCTCGGGTTACACTGGCTTTCACCAAAAGCATCCCCTTCCACAAGGGCATCAATTCACTCCTCGTGGGGTCTAACCAGGAGGCTCCGCCGTGACCACCAGCAGCCGATCCGGGGGCCGGCACTGCAGACGAGCACGCAGTCTCTACTGCCTGGAGACCGGGGCCCAGGCGGCTTCGGGAAAACATAAGGAAAGAGCCCACCTGGAGCTCGGCAAACAGCAGGTGAGGCCGGAGAGGGCGCGTGTCAGCCGGGCGGGGCGGCTGCGTACCCGGCCCTGGACTGTGGTCACTGACCGGCCGCAGGCTCACCTCCCTGCCTGCTTCAGACAAGCCCTGTAAGAGGACAAGCTCAAGGTGGTGACAAAGAGTTTGTCCCTCTTTAGAGGCATATATTTAAGTTGCTGTCCCAAGTCATCAGGTTTATTTAAAAAAAAAAAAAAAAAAAAAAGACAAGGGAGTCAGGAAGAGCCCAGACACAGGCACTAGGCCTTTACTTACGTGTATGTCGGTGGCGAATTCGGAGGTGACGTGAGAATAGACGGCGAGGGCAGGGAGCGACACCAGGATGGCCCCGATGCAGTGGCGCGGGAGCCAGCCGGCTATGCGCTCCAGCAGGCGCTTGGTGCAGGCCATCACGTCCTCCAGGAAAAACACCATCCTGGGCCGAGGAGAGAAGGGGTGCGCGGGCAGGTCAGCCTGCCCGGGGGGCCCACAGGCAGACAAGCGGGCACGTCTCGTCTGCGCTGCTGCCCTCTGCCTGGAGCCCAGTTACAGCTCGTTTCAACGGAAAGCGGCTTCTGGGTGGCACTGCTGCACAGTGACCTTCCAGGACCGATCTACAATGTGGCGTGTGCTCTGCTTGGTTCGCAGCCTCAGCAGGGCCCACTCAGCAGTCCAGAAATCAGCCACAACCCTGCTCGCAGCGCCCTGCCGCCAAACCCGCACACCTCCAGGGGCCCGTTTGTGGCCGTCGTGCACCTGAGGACACAGGTGATGACTCAGTTGTGACTTCCCCAGGAGTGCTGCCCTGGCACGTACGAGGTGAAACACTACGTATTTTATGTATTTTATTTTTAACGGCTTTCTTGCTCTTTCTCCTTCATCTCGGAGTGACTGCATTTCACCGACCCTCCGGAAGCTATGCGTATGGGTGGGTAGGCTGTATTTCAGGATGGTGACGTGGACATTACAAAAGAATCTTCATAAAGAAGGGGGAGCAAGTGTGTGGGGCTCAGAACCGCTGTTCTGGAGGAAGGACGATTTGGGGTAAGTGAGAGGCCAGTGCCTGGATGCCAGCAGGGGGAGATGGAGGAGGGGGCACCAGGGTTCAGCTTGGGAGGGAAACCCACACACACAGATCCTCTCGCTGAAGCCTGGCCCCAGCGAGGGGGAGAAGGGACAGACCCACTGTCCTCACCTCTGGGGGTGTGGGGAGGGGGTGGCCAGGTGCTGCCGCTGAGCTTGGACACCACAGTTCCCCTCCAGGGCTTTTGCCACACAGCCAGGTGCCTGCATCTTCTGTCACGGACACTGCAATGCAGCAGCCACTGGCGTGTACGCTTGACCACCAGGAGACTGCAAATCTCGGCCATTTTCCACACGGAGCAGGCAGGCCTTGTCTGACCCTTTTAGGGCCTGGATGGTTCGGGCCTCCTGACACGCAAATGGATAATGGAGTCCTGGGAATATTTCCAAGACTAACCACAAATATGCTCAAAGGCAGAATACTCAAGCCCTGTGAGGAGGCAGAGGGAGCCAAGTTCCAAGGGAGAAGGCAGGACCGACAGGCCCTTCACGAAGGTCCCCAGGATGGCAGAGCTCTGAGGAGGAGACCCACGGGGCTCACGCCCGCCTGGGCTCAGCACAAATCGAGGGGAGTGCAGGGACGGGCCGTGACCACGCTGTGGAAAGGCCACCAGAGCAGCCGCAGAACCGGCCTCCATGGGGCACCCACGTACTCCGCAGCACGGCCTCTGCTGACCTGGGATCCTAGAAAGGCCCCCTGTGCGTGGCGAGAGGGACTCCGCCAGTTCCCGCCCCCACCCGGGCTGGGTGACTTGGGAGAAGTGACCGTTTAAAGTCACGCCAGCAGTCGTTCAGAAGCAGTGGCCACCTCACTGGAAGGCGCTTGCAGAGCGTGCGGGTGTGACAGACCCAGCAGCCCCGGGGTGCGGCCCAGCCTGGCAGCTTCGTGGCCTGCAGCCCTTGGCAGTCTCCCGGTTAGCCCAGGCCCTGGAGAACTGGCTCCAGTGGAACAGGGAACAGTGCTGTAAAGGGCTTTTTAAAAGGCATGGAGACAGTGCCAGCTTCTGAGCGAGCAGAAGCCTTCCTTACCAGCCAGGACCCAGGTCACCCAGAAACCTGGCCCCGGGGCAGGGAGCATGACAAGACGCACTGTAGATGGACACCAGGTTTTCTTTGGGGTGACAGAAATGTTCTAAATTCGTATGGTGACATTTGCACAACTCTGTAGGTTTACTAGGAGTCACTAAATTGTACACTTAGGGGACTGAATTTCTTGTATGTGATTAAAAAGGAAAAGATAAACCAGGGGCCTGAAGATTCCTTGGTTTGGGATCCCCAGAAGCAGAGCTGATGTGGGAGGAGGTCCCAGGCAGCCCAGTGAGGGGTGCAGAGCTGACCTCCAGGGGCCCACAGGGAGGAATCCCTTGCTCTGCACCATGCGGCCCAGTCGGGTGGGGAATCTGGGTGGGGAGTGCGGATGAACCCTGCAGTTATTTCAATCTGGAGCAGACCCGAGGGTCAAGCGCGAGGCCTCCGGCGGCCAGAGAAGGCCCTCAGCAGAGAGCCACAGGCTGGGGGCAGGGGTGGGGGAATAGGGGACAGTGAGCACGAGGATGGGGAGGGGTATCCAGACCATACGGTCCGAAGTGGGGCGGCAGGGGCCTCGTGTTCAGTAGCCTCAGGACCAGACCCAGGGCTGCTGTTGCCTGTCCTTGGGGAAGCAGAGCAGACACTCAAGGTCAGGACCCTTCTCCCTGTTTCTGTTTTACCTCCAGCTTCTGGAGGGGAATTAGTGGGGGGACTGCCAGGTGAGAAGACTGACAGGACGGGATGGAGGACGTGGCCACGGTGCCCAGGAGGCAGACAGGGGACAGCAGGGGCTGCGCGTGTAAACGGAGCGCGCTGTGCATTTGCATCCAGTTGGAAATATGCAGATCGGCTGTGAGCTTCCCCAGGTATCGGGCTGAACCCTGACTCCGGGCTGAGTGGGTCCTGAGGGCCTACCTTCCCTGAGGGGTCCCTGCTGTCTATTGAGACCTTCTATCCATTTCTAAATGGGTTGCCTGTCTTGTCATTGCTGAGCTTACACTCTAGATAGCAGACCCTCACCACAGTTGCAGTCTGCAAACATCCCCCGCCCTGCAGGCTCCCTTTCACCCAGGCTGAGAAAGGACAGGTGTTCTCTGGGACACAGAGGCTTTAATTTTTGATGAGGCCTGACTTATCTCTTCTTCCTCTGGCTGCTCATGCTTCTCGTGTCCTACTGAAGAAAGCACTGCCTGACCCAAGCTCGTGGAGATGGACGCCTAGGATTCCTTCTAACCGTTTGAGAGCTTTGCGAAGAGGCACCTGCTGATCCGCCGGCGGCCACCCACCACGTGCGCCCTGTACGCTTCCGTCCTGTTTCTCTTCCTTCCTCCTTCCCTGTCTTTCCACCTGCCCTCTTTAAGTGGGGAGGCCCAGGGGCCGGCTGGCAGCTGTGGGGCTGCAGAGGACACGGACCCTCTTCGGTAAAGAAGGTGCTCGCTGAGGGCCGGGGTCTGCAAGAGAGGCTGCTGTGCCATGGGGCTGAAGGAGGGGAGGGGAGCGCGCCCGGAATGAGAGCTTGCGGGGCCTCTAGCAGGAGACAGCTCAGCAGAGCCGCAAGCTGACTGTGCAGACATAAACTATGGAGCCAGCAGAGGGAGCTAAAGGCTAAAGGCTGGAGAAGAGCCGGGCAGGTGGACCCTTACCTGACAGAGACCACGAGGGACAGCACCTCCAGCAGCAGGGCGGCGCCGAAGACCGCCAGGGCGGCGGGCGGGGGAGGCGTGGTGGTAGATCCGTACTTTAGGAAGCAGGTGACGGACAGAATCAGAAACACTGTGGTCGACAGAAACACATCCAGGAGGGAGCTGAAGGTGGCACTGGCAAACGTCTTCACGGGAGTATTCTTTATAACCTGTGTGCGGGAGGCAGGGAGGCAGGAGGCGTGACCCAGAGCCGCCGCAGATGCCCACGGAGTAGGATTTAGATGGAAAACACAGCCAACGTTTGCTGAGTACTTGCCCACCTTGGACCACATACAGGTGGTAAGTTCTTTTAGGTGGCCATCTCTGCTATCCTTTTTAACAACAAGGACACTAAGGCACAGAGCAGTTAAGAAACTTACCCAAGGTCACACAGCAAGCGATTACAAACCAGTATGTTCTCAGCAGCACATTACATTCTGAGCCTGAAAGGTGGGTTATGGACTGGCAGAGGCAACGACTCTGTGCCTGTAAAGCCTGTTACACAGAAGCCATTTTCTGGAAGCTTCCACTGAATGGCTGGGTCCCAGGTTCAGGGTGTGTGACAGCTGGCTTCATGTCAGAAGTAAAAGGCAGGGATTGAAGGCGTGGCACATGAAAGCATGGGCATGTCAACAGACAGTAAGATGCTCATGCCTTCAGTCAAGAGCCTGCGTGGGGCCTGGTTCTGTGTGGGGTGCTGAACGGACAGGATCTGAAACATCAGGGTGGTGTGGGAAACATGACAAAGTGACGCGCATGTAGTGTCAGGGAGTCCAGGGAAGGAGGGCGAAACTGAGGACAAGGCCAGCCAGCACAGAGCAGGGGGGCCTGGAAAAGACAGGTCTGCGACGCCAAACGAAGGAGCACGGGAAGATCGGGGTGTGCTCCCGGTGTGGCCACATTCACACGCAGACACGGCGTGGGGCTTGCAGACTGAGGGAGACCAGCAGTCGCCTTCAGTGTCCCGTCAGTCGGGGGGGGGGATAAGAGCGAGCAGCTCCCCAAGCACAGAGCCGGGCGTGCGCGGTCCCGCGCAAACACCCTTCCTTCGCAGAAGTGTGAGGGGACGCGCACCTCTTCTTGATAGCTGGTCCTGTAGGATCGCTCGAGCTCTGGGTCCAGGAAGTTCAAGCTGAACTGACTGATGGGTGGCTTGAAAAAATAATCCTTCATCAGACTAGGAGAAAGGAAAAATGCATTTACTCACCACTGCACACAATGTACTGACTACCAGAAGACCGCAATTCGCTGCCCCAATGCCCTTCCTGAACCATGTCACCAAAACGGTGTCTGAGGGTCACTACGTGATAGACCCCGCAAGACCGCTCCCTTAGGACACACGTCTGCAAAGTGCTTTGTGATTCTAAAACACATGTTGTGTTTCCTCTGCAAAAAAAACAATGGCTGCCCACTGTCATGACAGCATGCATCACAAGAACCCTGCTTCTGGAAACATCTCCCAGTGTCTGGGAAGAAGGAAACACACTTCTGGGGGGGCAGACACCCCTGTACTGAGCGCACTTAGGCTGATTCCAAGGCTTCCGATGAAAACAGCACTCAGAGCCACCGTCCTGCCACTCGGCGCTCTGACAGTCATCACGGCTGACAGGCTGTCATCACCGAACTGTTCACAGTCAGTGTAACTGGGGTGCCATCGTCACACATGCACATTGCGTGTGAAGCCTGGGAAATAACGCTCAGGGATTTTAACAGCAGAGAAACCAAACCTGCTTTACGTGACTCTCTCATTCTTTTGTGGGTTGCTAGCAAATCGTAAAATCCTTTCTCTTCTGCAGAAAACTACTATAGATTTAAGAGAATGTTGACATGATTTCAGAAGGCAAATACAGCCATAGAGTGTAGTCTCTCCCTCACACGACTTCTCTAATTAAATCAGATAAAAAAACAGATACAGTCCCTCCCCGTGCCACACAGTAGGGCTCACACACACAGTAGGGCTCACGCAGGCACGCCCCCTCCCGTCCCTGCAGCACGGTGGACGCTCTCCTCCTGTGACAGGTGTGCAGGACCTCACTGTGCTCGCAGACTCAGGAGAGAGAAATCCCCTGCTCCGAATGCCGACTCTCGTCCTCCCTCCACTCAGGAAGTGTGGACAGAGGGAAACGAACCCGGCGGCCAGAAGGACCATGTGCAATAGCCACATCTAGCAGTCGAGGGCCGGGGTCCACACAGCCCGAAGCCATGCTGTTCCTCTGGAATTAATCCTGGGAAGTTCCATTTCTGGGAACAGAGATTAGCTCCTTCTGGACCAACCCCCTCTCAGATAACAACAGTGAACTCGGGACAAGATCATAAGAATGACTCCTGGACAGCAGTGGAGACTGACGAGAGTGCACAGAAGATGGAGGAGAGTCACACTTGGAAGAAGGGAGCGGGAGCAGCTTAATTTCCCATTTTCTACTTTTTTTTTTTTTTTTGCCTGAAGACAGCCATTATCACCACACGCAGAATGGCTAAAACAGATAGAAAAACCACAATGTCGCTGGCTTGGAAAATCAGGAAATCATGTTTGCGTGCTCACAGCTGAGAAAATAAGGTTTAAAATCTCAGGGAAAGAAAAAAAAATAGGTAAGGGGTACCCCCAAATTCACCATATAAGCTCTGCTCAAATCTCTGGCTGAACCCTGAAATATGCAAGTGCACAGCAGACTCTGAGCAGCCTAATTAAGGCTAAAAAAAGAGAGTAGCTGCCTACCCCACAGGAGACAAAGCTTGGTGTCTGCCTTTAGGTAAGGTAACTGCCTGTGGAAGGAAGGGGGAGGGAAGGAGGGAAGGAAGAAAGGAAGGGAGGGAGGGAGGGGAAGTAAGGAAGAGAGAAGGCGATGGGGGAGAGGCGAGATGGGAAGGGAGAAAGAAAGAAAAAATTGATACTCTTCAGAATAATACAACAGAATCCCGAGTTTCAAAACACGACACAATCCAAAAGTATACAACATACAAAGAAACAGGAAAATACGATCCAACTCAACAGAGAGCAATCAGTGGAGACCAGTCTGAGATCACCAAGAGGGTGGCCTTAGAGGCTGGGTTATACTGCACGTGAAGGTAACACATGTAAAAACTATCGCATAAGGGGCTGGAAGAAAAGAATGAATCTATACAGCTATAAGATGTCTCCATGTGGAGTGAAATGATACAGCAGACCCTGGCGGGCTCAGCTGGAAGAGCATGTGAATCTCAATCTTGGGGTCCTGAGCTCTGGCTTCACGTTGGGTATAGAGATTAGTTATGTAAATAAATAAGTAAACTTAAAGAAAAATAAAGTGAAATGATACAACATTAACCATAAGAAGACTATAAAAACTCAAGGATGCCTATCTGTAAGTCCTAAAGCAACCACCACAAAGTAAAATAAAATAATACAAAGAGGTATGGCTAAAAAGTCAGTAATATATTAAAATGGAATTAAGGGGCAGAGATTTTTAGAATGATTTTTAAGGAGCAAAACCCACTGGGGCACCTGAGTAGCTCAGCTGGTTGAGCATCCGACTTCGGCTCAGGCCATGATCTCATGGTTGGTGGGTTCGAGCCCCGCGTCGGGCTCTGTGCTGAATGCTTGCTCAGAGCCTGGAGCCGGCTTCGGATTCTGTGTCTCCTCTCTCTGACCCTCCCTGCTCATTCTCTGTCTCACTCTCTCTCTCAAAAAATAAATAAATGTATAAAAAAAATTTTTTTAAAGCAAAACTGACAAGAGACACACTTCAATTATAAAGACATAGGTTGCAAGTTTTTTATGGAAACTGAGATACCAGTCAAATAGTAAGGACAAAAAGGCTAGAGTTACTACATTAATATCAGATAAAGTGGTTTTTAAGACAGAGTATTACCAGGGATAAAGAGGGACACTTCAAAATGACAAAAGGAACAATTAGCTAGGAATTCATAACACTCACAAATGCGTACACGCCTAAAACAAAAAGAGCTTGAAAATACTGGAAACCTAGACTGACAGAACTAAAAAGAGACACCAGCAATTCCACAATCACAGTGAGAGATTTAAAAATCCCTCTCTTCACACTGACAGAGTAACAGACAAAAAGTAAAGACACAGATGATCTAATACCGCCAACCACTGGGACCTACTTTTATGAAGCATAACATCCTAAAAATGCAGAACATATTCAAGAGCACATGGTATATTCACCAAAACAGACCGATGTGAGGCCAGAAAACAAGTCTCAGTAGGTATAAAAGGACCGGAACCACACGGAGCATGCCTTCGGCTCCAAGGACACTAAATGAGACGTTAACAACTAACATACCTAATCCGTTCTTCACTGAAAGGAGCCAAGGCTCTGTGGAGAAATGGCTGATTGCTGTGCAGGGTCAGGGAAGATGCAAAGCGAGCCTGGGACACCCTGCTGTGCTAGAACGGGGTGCCAGAAACTCTGAAAAGCAGAGGACAGGGACCCGCCGAAAGGACACAGGGCCCAGCTGAAGGAGGGCTCTCGCTGGCGGACTCAGGACCACTAGAGCACCACACGTGACAAGGACAGTGCTGGATGGCATCCTGTTAGCTCGGCAAGGACTCCCGGAGTCCAGGCTGGCGAGGGACGGCGGGTAAGGTGTGAGCCAGGAGGGCTCCGCAGCGCGGCGCGCCCAGCGCCTGACGACGAGCGGCAGCTGGGGCGGACGCAGGAAAGCACCACAGCAAAGACCACTTCAGGCAGGAACCGTCAACGGAGGTGAACCGAGGGCAGTCTGATGAGGAAGGGAGTACGTGTGTGACCGTCAAGTCCTGCTTATTAGTCTCCAGGAGAGAATAACTGCAGATTGGAGAGTCACCAACACTTGCCTGGGTGCTCAAAACCCCTATCACTGATGGAAGACAAAGGGCACCGTGTGCCTCTCGGGATGGGACACCCGGCAAGGACAGCTCGTTCTGTGGCCAAAATGGAATAAGAACTGTAGATTAGATAAAATATTGTATCTGCGTTAAATGTCCTGAATTTAGAAACCATGATTATGTAAAAGAACATCTTTGTATTTAGAAAATACAGAATTTAGGGGCAAAGGGCATGATGTATCCAACTTACTATCAAATGGTTCAGAAAAAAGTAAAACATAAGTTTCATAGAGAGAAAGAAGGAGAAAGAGAGAGTAAAACAAACATCATAAAATGTTGAAAGTTGGTAAGTCAGGCAAAGAGTAGAATGAGAATTCTTTGTATTATTCATGCAACTTTTCTGTAAGTTTCAAATTACTTTAAAATAAAGTAATATACTGACAAGGAGGGCAAACACATGGGAATAAGGGGATTCAGAAAAAGGAGATCTCTCTACCCGCAAACCTTGACTTTCACCGGCAATGGTGGACTCTTACCTGTCTTCTTTGATAACATCAACAAAATGGGCATCTGTTTTCTCCCGGATGTTCTTGAATCGCAGCGGAAGGAGAGCTGACTGGTCCAAACTCACTCCTGCCCACCTTCCCTTCTCCTGTAGGATCTCACACAGGGAGGTCTGACTGTTGGTGAGCTTCTCCTCTTGGGGAGGGCTCAGAAGTCCGTTCTGAGTTTTGGAACCAGGAGCTCCAGGAGCCTGCCTCGAGACAAGGGGGGTGGGAGGCAGACACAGAGGCTGAAGTGCGGGCATGCAACGCTGCTACTCCACCCCACGTCTCCCACACGGGCTCCGCTGCGCGCTTGACCAGCAGTCTCACTCTGACCTGCCGCTCAACCTCTCCACCCACCCGCTTCTCCCCCACTCCTCCCATTGTGTCAAATCGCACCTCCAGGGGTTGAGTCAGCCAGGAAGGGGACACTGTGGGAAGAAACAGTAGGAGGTGGAGAGAAGGCCAAGGAAGAGGGGAGGCTCTCCGAGCTTGCTAACCACAGAACCGGCATGGCAGAGGGCTGTGGGGGAGGGGAGCTGGGCCAGTGGATACCCCGCAGGGATCCACCCAGGGAGGGCAGAGAACAGAGGGCCTCCCTCGAGAGTCAGCCTCTATAAGCCGTCTTCAAAGGGCTCCCAGTTTGGTGTTTGTTCTCCCTTCCACTGCGGTCCTGACTCTGTCTCTGGGTGAGACTTCTCTGGCAGTGTCCTCACCACAGGCCCCAACCCCAAGCCTCTCTTCACAACGCATCTCTGCTCCTGCAGAGCCCTCTCCTGTCCCCGCACATGCACGCTGTGCCCCGTGCTCTGGCCACCACAGTCCGTGCATCTTGGAGCTCTGACTGCCCGCGAAGGGAGCCGTGATGACTCCACTTCACAAGGGTGAGTCCTGACTCTCCATCCCGATCTTACTAGTCTATTCAAAACCCGAAGGATGAGAAGTTCTGGAACAGTGTCGCCCAAGGGGAATCATTCTCAGAACTGAGAAGCCGACAAGACAGGAATGTCACCTCGGGTGGATGCACCAGGAGAAGGACTGGCAAGAACAGCAGCCTCAAGCTGGTTACCTTAGTGCTGTTTTTATGCTCCTCTTGACAGCCGTTCTGGATGGCTCCTCCTTCTGCACCAGCTTCCGATTTGGGGGCAAATGTGACTCCGCATGACGGGCAGGTCTACGAGAGAAACACACACCATAGGAATACAGCCACAAAGCACGGCCACAACCCGTAACTCAATCAAGTCCACGGGTGCGACTGGCTGTCACGCCGAATGCCTGTAACCAGTGAAAGGCTTACTGAGCCCTTGAGCATGAATTAAAAACAAACCAGCCAAGTGAAAACCGGAAACGCGTCCACGCAGACTGGCACGTGAACGCTCAGAGCGGCGCGATCTGTACCAGCCAGAAAGCAGAACCACTCAAGTGCCGTCAGCGGAGGAGAGCATCAGCACCATGTGGTACATCCGCAGGACGGAAGAGTATTCGGCCGTCAGAAGGAATGAACCCTGACGTCTGCTACGACATGGGTGAATCTTGGAAACACTGACAGGTGACAGAAGCCAGACACAAAGGACCACATATTATATGATTCCATGGATACACAATGTCCAGAAAGGGAAAATTCGTAGTGATGGTAAGGAGATCGGTGGATGAGGGGGGAAGCGATGGGGAGTGATCTAAAGGATGTGGAGTTCCTTTCGCGGGTGATGAAAATGTCCTGAAAGTGACTGCGGTGCTGGCGGCTCGGTCTTGCGAGTGCACTAGAACCACCAAGCTGTGTACTTAAAAAGGGTACATTCTGTGTTCATGTGAATTCTATCTCAATAAATCTGTTATTAGGCCAACAACCCAGCCGCTAGCCTACACAAGTTTCTCGAGCTCTGGGTGATGGTGAGCTGTTTGTGTAAAACAGGCTGAGAAGTCAGAGGGACTGTTTACAGACCCAGGAACTCTCCGAAGCTTGAGCAATTAGCTGACCTAGAAGAGAGAAGTGGAGGCTTGGCCCGGACAGGCAGAGCGGAAAGAGCACGACTTTGCTTCTCACAAACCAGGGCGTGGAGATTCCTGTTCAGACTATGGACCTCCGTCCTGTCCCCTATAAACAGGAGAGGTGACGGCTCCTGTGGACGTGCGGGAAGAACGCAGTGAGGAAGCACGCAGAACGCCCGCTCTTGCTCCTGGCATTCGGTGCACGCCTCATCAGCATTCTCTTGCAGGGGACGCGGTCCAGCGAGCTGCAGCCGTCACTACGACACGACCGATAGCAGCCGGCGGAGAAGGCGAACGGCAGCAGGGCAGCGTTCGCGGGACCCCAAAACAATTTCTAGCACAATAAGCACCGTTAACCACTGGAATACATTACAGAAGCCCAGACATTATTTTAGAAATTTAAAATAAGTCTCATTTAGGAGCACCTGGGCGGCTCTGTCAGTTAGGCATCCGACTCATCATGAGCTATGGCTCACGTGTTGACGGCACAGAGCCTGCTGGGCTCTCTCTCTGCACACGTGCGCACACGCACACTCTCCCTCTCAAAATAAATAAATAAATATCATTTAGTGTCCAAGGGCAAGGATATGACTTATATCACATCTGACATCAGATTTCAGGCCTCTACTATATTAAACAGAAGAAATAAAGATTCTAAAGAGTTGTGTCATCTGGGAATCTGATGCAAGGTTCAAGTATAAAGACTGATAATCATTCACAAAGTGACAATATACACACCAAAGCAGCAGGCCACTGAGGCACCCAGCAGGACTCCCGGGGGGGGTGTCTCTGTGGGGATTGGGGGGTGGGAGTGAGTGGCTTTGGGAGCAGCAGTGGTGGCTGCTCCTTCAGGCCAACACTGACTTCGCAAGGCCCCAGCGGCAGCCCGGGGGGGAAGGGGGCACAGTGTGGGGCAGGGGACAGTGAGGGAGACTCCAACCTGAGACATACCCTGAGGGTCCAGGGCTGTCCCCGGCCACGTAAAGACGCAGTGAAATAGCATCAGCTGCCTCTCTGGTCGCTTTTTAAACTTCAGGGCTACAGAAGTAGCATAACCGTACTGGTTCTAGCTAGCTTCTAGAAGTTACTACAGTGATTACTGGTGTGTAACACAGTGATCAGAGGCTCTGCCATGGACCAAATCCTGGTTCTAACATGTAACAGGTACAGGAATCCCTGAACCTGTTTCCTTTCTGAAACGGGACTGTATCTCCCTCTACTGACCTCCCAGAACAGAGATGAGAAGGACGAGGGGGCTGAAGACAACACATCTGGCCATTTAGTGTCCTTGTCACAAGTCAGCCAACCTTATTCTCTCTTGGCATCACTCTGTTCCCAAGTACCTTTCTCTCCTCAGCACAGAACACATACTTGGAAAACAGGCCTGTGCTTCTCGGGCATTGCCCATGGCACCCTGGCTTCACACATAAGCGATGCTTTATCCACTCAGAGACACAAACATCCAACGGTGACTGTCAAACCTACTGGACACCAGAGGGCACACGCCCTCTTGTGAAGGAGTCCCTGGTCACGAATCGCAGGCACAAACTTCGGAACAGTGCCGTCTCTCTGAAGGGTGGCCATGAAGGGGCTGGAGGAAGCCGTGGAGACCAGGAGTGTCCGTGGGGACTGGCTGATATCAGGAGCCTGGGACGACTGGGCAACCCAAGTCTGCATCTCCTGGACGGAGAGAGGCTACGCGGCCGGGTCCCTTCATGGTAAAGTGCTCTCTGAGAGGTCAGGTCTGGTAGCCTGCCCAGAAGAGGACCTCTGGGAGCAAAGGTGCAGACACACTGTTCGTCGACAGTCTAGGCGTGTGCTCTGGGAGGTTTGGGGGCTCGTCAGAGTCACATGCCGAGCAGCAGGGAGCAGGCCCTGTGGCTGGGACTCCCCGTGGCCTGAATAGCGCTCACTGCTCCCTCTGCACCCCCACAGCAGCGTCGTGCGGGGAGCGCGGACCCGGGAGCAGGCGGGAGAGCCAGCAGCCCCGGGAACTCACAGCACACGGATCCAGAGGATCTGTTCACTGGGCTTTGAACCTGTGGCTTTTTGTCCTTCTATTTCTTCCTCATATACTTTGCTTTGGGGGCTGTGAGCCGACAGAGACATCCTCCCATCTCAAGACTCGCTCCCGCCGTGCGGCGGGAACCCGCTCTAAGCTGGGGAGGCCCCGGCAGGCCGCAGAAGGTGGGCCCGGCTCCCTCTCCATGCCCACAGAATCTTTAATGACTCTCCAGTTTCGTTTTAATCTGGGTGAAGACATCTCATCTGCCAAGCACACAGAGACCTCTGTGAAATGTTTCCCCACCCACTAAGCACCCAGCTCTTCTCCTGTGGAGAAGCCCTCCCTGGGAAGAGCACTTTGACCACCTTGGGAGACAAGGTGTCCCACAGCCTCAGACAGCGATGCGGGCTGAGAATCCCTACGTGCCGAGGACACAGCAATGCACAATAACCAGGTCCTTCCCAGCGTCTGGGGTCTCGCGTGCGTGACAATCACCCCTCATAACACAGCGTGAGGCCGCTCCGAGGACACAACGGTTCTTCAGCAAGGGGAGTCGGACTGCAGGTTCCTAGTCCCTGACCACCACGCAGCCGTCCTCTGGCCTCCTTTCCTCACGCAGGGAGGACCCAGGAATAATCCTGGCACTTTGGTGTCCTGTGCCTCACTCCCCTGAGGTAACCGAGCAGAGACGACCAGCTCCTGGGAAGCTTCAGTCCCGGAGCAGAGGGCTCCGGGGGCTGAGGAGCGCTGGCTGCGGCCCCTTGGGGAACACCCAGGAACTGCATTCTCCCAGACGCTCTCTGCTCCTGCCCCAGCACGGACGTCGGCTTTGGAGGGGAGATTATAGCTACTTCTCCGACACATTAGAGCACATTTGCATCTGTTTTAAACACCTTTCAATTCACACATGCTGCATTCTGTACAGAACATATGGCACAGAGGTAAAAACGGCTTTTCCTTCAAGGCCCTCTCATCACGAGAGACACCACTTCTAAGCCAACAGCTGTCCTTTTTCATAACCGTCAAGGAAGGAAGCAGGGAAGACTCTTTTCTGAGAAATGAAGAGGAACCAACCTCAGAAAAGCCCTGGCTTCACCTGCGTGGTCAGCTGCGTGCGACTGTTTAGTAAGCGGTCCTGTGACCAAGAGAAGCCGCACTTGCTCCCGAACTTGAAACCCAGGCGGAGCGTGGCAGACAGGAACGTGCAACGGGAACGAGAGAGGGCTTCCTACGGCCCACGGGGGTCTGCACTCTCTGCCTGTAGTCCTCAGAAGCCCCCAGGAAGCAGACGCTGTGATTAGCTGCCTTCTACACACGAGGAGACTGAGGCAGAGAAGAGAAAGGACTTGCCCAGAGTTACCCAGTTAGAAAATGACAGAGGGGAGCTTCAGCCCAGGTGGCGACACCCCGGACCCCATCTGTGCATATGGATC
>PJEM01000826.1:0-108803 GCA_004023845.1 Helogale parvula | reverse complement strand
GAAAATGTACAGTCTGAGAGTACAGGAGGCAAAACAACAAAATAAGACAGAAATCTGTAAAAATCAGATGCAGGATCTCAAAGTCACAGGGCATGGAGTCACAGAACCCTGCTTGGATTCCTGAGCCCCACACCACCGCTGGGTTTAGTAACGGAGGCTGATAAGACAATCAGATCATTACTGTGCTGTGGAAATATTCCATCAGGAAGTCAAAAGAAGAAAATATTTGGTTATTTGGTGAAATCTCATTTACCTACAGCACTTCACGACCTGATGATACCAGTTAAATGGCATTGGACACATCTTCCAGTTCAATTCATCTGTGGCATCTCACGGAAATACAATCAACATTATGTACGTACATTACACAGTATGATTAGAATACCACCAGTACGATAAGGAGTTAGTAAACATATGCTAGACATTTATATCGTGAAACAACAGATGTATGCAGAGCAGGAAGGACAGTTCAGAGAGCTGCCGGCCACGTGGCCATCCCCGTCTGTCCCCTCCACATGTCTGTCCCTGTCCGTCCCCATCCCCGTCTGTCCCCTCGCCATGTCCGTCCCCGTCTGTCCCCGCCACATGTCTGTACTCTGCTTCTGCGGACGTCTGAACCTCCCAGCAACCACAGCACGCTCATCAAGAGTAAGGAATTAATGCTGCACTGAACTCAGATTTCCCAGCTTTCCCGAGGGTCCAGTTTCTATTCCGGGATCCCATGCGGCATTTAGCATCTCCTTGTCTCCTCCAGCCAGTGACAGGTCCTCAGTCTTTCCTCATCTTTGGTGACTCGTTAGCCCTACAGTGTCCTGGTCAGGTGTCAGGGGTTCTGCAGACTGGCCTCAAATCTGCACTTGTCTGGTGTGGTCTCGAGAGTCGGCCAAGCTTTCAGATCTGGGAGAAGAAGCCCACAGAGGTGTCGTGCCCTTGTCAGTTCATCACAGGGGTGGGGGCACGCACAGGACCCTGAGAGCCTTATCAACAGGAATGCCAGCCTTCATCACCCAGTGAGGCAGGGCCCACCAGGTTTCCCACTGTGGAGTTACTATTCTTCTCTTTGTAATCAATAAATATTGGGGGGCGGAGATGCTTGGAGGCTGTGCAAATACCCTGGTCCTCCTTCAAACCCACCCACTAATTTCAGAACTCACTGAGAGACCCTGCCTGCAACAAATACTACGGCGGCGTCCCAGGGATGGCGGTCTCTCCCTTAGCTGGAACTCTTCTGTGAGGAGGAGCTACCGGCCTCCACGGGACAGGCCTCCTCCTGACGGAAGGAAGCATGCATGACTGGAAATGGAGATACAACCTGAAGTCTTTTAAAAAAAAAAAAAAGAACAAACACCTACTTCATATTCACATTTTGAAGTCAGACTACTATTTATGAGTTTTATCGAGCTAGAGCTTATATACCACGGAATTTTCCCATCGAAAATGTACATAATTCAGTGGATTTTAGCATATTCATAGAACTGTGCAACCATCACCACTGCCAATTAAACCACCATTTATAATAAACGCATAGTGTCCAAACTATAGATGGACAGATACTACCTTTTCCATTTCTGGAAAGAACTAAAAGGCTAGCTGCTTCCTCCCACCGAGCCCACGGAGCTGCTCATAATGATTCTGCATACAAGTAACAAGGACATAAAAGAGTGATCACTTACTTAGAGTCATTAATAAAGTCTCGGTGACTGCCGCAGGATGACCCCTGGAGCTCATGACTGCAAAGGGAAAAGTATTACCCTTTTGAAAACAGGGCGGATCCTCCCTGAACTGCCCCCACGTGGGTAAATCCAGGTCATCAGCCTCGCCACTGACTGGCCACTGACTGCGAGCTCGCAGCGACACCCGGTGAGCGCGCAGCCCCAGGATCTGAATAAGAGATTAGGGCCAGCGTCGCAGGGACTCGCCGAGCCGGAGCTTTCCAGTGCTTTCCAGCGCTCCTCCAGAGACACACTCAGATGCTCTCAGAGACACACTCAGATGCTCTCAGCTCAGGCAGCTCACTGGCTAAGACTGAGGTGATACAAACCATCCATGTTTTGGTTTTCGTTTTTTTGTTCTTCACAAAGAGATGTCAGTCCAGCTATTTTTATTGGCATATGTGTAGTTTCAATCCATCTGTCACCCACGGCGTTTGTGGAGAAGGAGCAGGGGACAGCCACTGAACGGGCCGGGGTGCTCCTGCTCCAATGTCACATTTGAGACATGGTTACATCTCCTACAGCCAAATCCGAAGAACCTCCCTCAAGTAGGAACACACAGAGACGCAAGATCCTCCTGAGAGAGTCAGTGACTCCTTGTGGGCAAATCAAAGCAGTGATCTGTCTCCTCTTGTCCTCTTCACTCCTCCTGGGTCAGCGTCCATGTCTCCACGTGGAGTGAGAAAACACACGCCCGGTATTAACTCAGCTTCCAAACCTAGCACTCACGGGCGTGACTGCAGTTAATCTTCACAGCAGCCCTGGGGGCTCATCATCCACCATTTCACTGTGGACAGAGAAACTGAGCCACTTGCTCACAGTCCCAAAGCCAAGGCTTGGAGAAGGATCTCTGATTTTAGGTTCTGGCTCTTTCCATGGTACTAAAGCTCCCTCCCAGGACACCGACATTTAGAGTCCTTTTCTCCTTCCCTGGCTCCCCTGTCGATTCCTCCTTCCCCTCCTCCCTGCTCAGGCTCCGAGAGCTGAGGGCCACGGTGTAGCTCGTGCCCGTCTCCGCCAGTAGGCTACGGCAGGCCTTCCTGAAGAGAAACCCTCACTGCCTCACTCAAGAGGCCAAGGCTTGGGTGTGGGAAGGGCTCCCTCTGATCTATGACATCAGGGCCAAACCCTTCGTCCTTTGACGACACTACTGTTTCTTGGTAGGTCCAGAGTACTCAGATGAGTTTATGAAACATTAGGTACATTAGGTGACACCCGCCCCCCCGGCTGTGAACCAAAGTGGGAGACAAGCTGCGTGGGAGTTTGTGTTGAGGGGACAACAGTTCTGTGCCAACATTACTGCGTCTATTCAGTCCTACCCAGGCTTCTGAGTGCGGTCCTACTTGGCCTAGCTCTGCAGAGCTATGGCTCTCTGTGCCTCATTTGAAAATTAAAAACTTGGGGCACCTTGGTGACTCTTATTTAAGCAATTGACTCTTGATTTCAGCTCAGGTCACGATCTCATAGTTGGTGAGTTCAAGCCCCGCATCGGGCTCTGTGTTGACAGCGAGGAGCCTGTTGGGATTCTCTCTCCCTCTCTCTCTCTGCCCCTCCCCTGCTCGTGTGCTCTCAAATAAATAACCTTAAAAAAAAACTAAAAACCTAAGCCAAAAGAAAATTATAATCATCTACCACGTGCCAGACTGCACACTTGGGAAAAGCACAAGTTATTTGACACCTGGGGGCCTCCCGCATTCAGAGAGTTCTCAGGAAGCTGCCCAGGAGACAAGGAAGTGGGTAGCTTACAGCTGGAAGGACCATGGAGTTGGAGATGGGAGACAGCGCCGGTAGCCAGTGGGCTCGAAGGAAGCTGGGTCCTGCTGCACGGGGCGAGGAAGAGGAGCCCAGAGGGAAGGGACGTGGGGAGCACCGCGGGACCCAGACGCGCGGGCTTTCCCTTGAGGAATACTCGCTCAACACCGTTCCCCCCTTTCTTGGTTCCCTCATGAAACTCTTTTCACTAGACAGTCATTCCTCCAGAAGGTGTGGCTTGAAAAGGAAGTCTGTGGTCACAAAGGCCTGAGAGTATGGCCTCGGCACCGCTCTCTGGAGGTCCCACGTGGCTGTTGGCAAGCTGGAGGCTCGAGCAGCCCTGGGGAACAGAGGCCGCTCCGTCAGGTGCAGCCCAGAGCTGTGCAGCTGTACTTGACCACAGAACGGCGTTCCGTCCTTGATGCCTATTTCTGACCTGAGAAACCACTGCTCAAGGGAAGGTGCTTTCAAAGGACACGCTGCCTGGCACGCTGGGCATGGAGATGTGGGGACGGTGACAGAGACCTGCGGGCTGCCCCTCGCTGGAGGTGGCGGCAGCAGCCACAAAGGGAAGAAGGGCATCCTCGGGGGGGAGTCAACAGACCCTGGCAAAGCAGAAGGAGGAACCAGCGAGTGCTTCCGGCTCAAAAAAACCCAACCGCAGTGCAGACCACCGACCAGTAGTCTGGGAAGGCCACCAACGTGGGAGGAACCGACAGGTGGTCTGGGTAAACCCGGCCCAAGAACCTGTGAGCGAGCAGCTGGTATTTTTCTGTTGTGCACAAACCTCCTCAAGGGAAGGCCTGATACGGCAGATCAGGATGTATGTAATCCTTCAAGCAGACCTCAGTTCTTGGTCCTCCCGGCTCAGGGGGACAGTTCTAAGGACTCCCGCAGTCACCCAGTGCTTACTACTTGCAAGGCACTCACAGAGCCCTGACCCCACACAACCCGAAGCAGAGGGGCGAGACCCAGAGCGGCAAGGCCTGGGGGGGGTGGGGGCGTGCCGTCCACCTCTCCGCTCAGAGCACGGGATGGTCTCGTCTCAGATGCCGACACCCTCCCTGCACCACCAAGATGTCCCCAAGTTACACTTCAAGATCCAGCTCATCCTTCCCTCCTGGAAGGGGCACAGAGATCACCCCCACCCCCAAATTCCTTTTGTCAAACACAGTTAACAGATCACAAAATTTTCAGAAAACTTTCAATGATTACTTGGAAAATTTATACAGAGCAACAGAATATGCTAAATAGTTTTTGTCCAGATTTTTAAAAATAAAGATATATAAATCTATAACTATAACTACATACATATAACTGGAATAAGAAACGCTCTTTTGGGATAAGAGAAAACCCTTTGAGGATAATTTAGCAGTGAATCGCTATTGCTGTCATTGGAAGTTACGTGCTATGGACGGAAACACAAGCACACATAACCTAATGTGCCAGGCAAACACAAGTCATTCATTTTCAGATGTGAGTCCTATTTCTCTATTTAAACGCAGTTCAGTTTGAAGCCTGGGGGAAATAATTTCTCTCCAAATAACAAAACTGTACTTGGAAAGCCGTGGTTTTCAACCTCTCCCTCCGACAACTCTCCCCTGCTCGTGCGCAGGGACAGCCCGGAGCCGAGAGCTCTCCTTTCTGACTGCACGTCATTGCCCCCGCGGAGAGGCTGTCTTCAAGGCTTTCGGGCACGAAGGAAATACCAGATACGTTAGCTGTCACACACGAGCCACAGCGTACAGGGGCCAGGTCTCGCACGAGTCCTCAGCCGGAGGGGACTTCATCCTCCCTCACCCCGCAGGGGTCGCTGGGCACTGTCTGACACTCTGGGCCACCACAGTGGGAGGAGGGGGCGCTCCTGGCACGTGGTGGGTGAGGGCCAGGGATGCTGCTCAACGTCCCAGGGGCACAGGACGGCCCCCACCGCGAAGACTTAGCACCAAATTAACCCAGCACACAGTACAGATGACCCCGGAGTGCCGTTCACACAAACGAGCACAGCAATCACACAAAATAACTGGATGCCAGGGACTGTGGATTCTGGCAGAGGGAAAGGCCCTGGCTGCCCACGCTGTGGTGCCCTCTGAGCTAGCTCTCAAAGGGCGGAGTGCACGTGGACACACAGGGAGACACAGGATTACAGCCACAGCCCCAGGCCACTGTCCTGACCTGTCTGAGGGCAAAGAACACAGCGAAGTGCGACTGGTATCAGTGCCTCTCTGTCTCTCCTTCCTTTTTAACGGAAACCGAAGATATGTCAGCTGTAAAAATGAACCAGAGGCACCAGCAGGGGAAATGAAATGAGACGTGGAAGCTGAGGCGCAGCTCATAGGCTGGAGAGACTTCAAATGCCCGCGGCCCATCCGCCACGTGAATCCCGTGGAAGTTTATCATGACGGGAACGGGCACAGCCGCCAGGAGGTCTCTGTTCTAACAATGAAATACGTAACGATCCCGGCGAGTCAGCACTCTGACCGGGAGCTGCGCCGCAAGACTCCTCCCCAGCTACAGAAGTTCGAGTACTCCCGAGACACTGGATTCCAAGAGACGGAGGAGCCCATGAGGAAACGGTGTCTGCGGTGGATACGGACTAGCTCTTCAAGCAAGATGTGAGGAGAACCCCCTTTACTGTCGTTTATCATTAGCTTGCAGGAATCCCAAAAGACAGCATAGGTCTCAGAAAAAGAAAATAACAACTCGAGTAAGAAGCAAATTGATGCAGCGTAGAGAGAAAATGGAGGTGCATAATATGTCAAAAAAGCAAAGATATTAAAAAATGCAAAATGCTGGTGACTTCGGACTAAATTTAAAAATCGCAAAAACCAAATTGCAGGGCATTCCAAGTCGTCTGCCCAGACCCAGGGCTGCTTATCATTTCACATGTTCTACTGCAGAATTAATACAAAGTTTAAGAAGTAAGAAAAAAAAAACTAACCTTAAGGTTATCAAAGGTTTTGACAGTCTGCGCCAAGTCACTGACACTCCCTGGCGATGCTGTCCCCTGTCCCCTAGGGCCTGAGGACACCCGTGAGCCGTCAATGACCTCAAAGCCAGAAAGCAAGGCCTCTGAACAGCTGCAATGAGACTCCTTCGCTCTCTGACCCGCTATCAGGTATGTCTTCAAACCTATGGATAAAAATTACAATCAGCACAGATGGAAACCACCGTTGTTGGTTGAAATGCAGCTTGATCTTGCTCTCTATGCAGGACATGCTCCTGAAAAGTGGAGAGTAAAGTGAAAATATGAATGTCATATTTTACTACTGATTTTCGGGATCTTTTCAGAGATGCACAGACTCCCAGGAGAATGTTTGCCTCCAAGATACACCATTTACTTACATCACGTTTTCTTTGAACTTTGGCCGTGCGTTTTCCCTTGGGGGCCGAAATGAGCCTAAAAAATTTCCTCCATGAAAGGGTCACATGACTGCTTTGTGCCAGCAGCCGAGCGGACTGCCAGTCTACCCTAGGCACTTGTTCGGCCAGTCTCTATATAAGGGTGATCTAGAAAACAGACCATTTTATCAAGTCAGGATTGCAAAACTGCAGTGAAAAGTGAGACCATTATGTGTACCAACAGGGGTAACTAAAAGCTCCCTTGATTCAGATTATCAAGTATCGGTCTTCTGTTGGATCTAGAACATGCAGCTCTGTCAAGCTGTACTCCATGAGAATTTAATTCTCTCACAAAATCCTCATTTTAAAAAGAAGTCAGTTAAATGGGCAGCTAACTGACATCTTTACAGCCCTCCCTCCAGGCTGAAATAACACACAAGCGCACGCCACGCTGTGCAGGAGCTCTTGTGGGCTGGTATTCAGAACATCGACCTGCTGGGAAGACACTAAGGGGCAGCTTTTTCAGACAGAGCTCAAGCAATTTCTGAAAAGGAAGCAAACCTTATTTAAATGAACCCACTGTTAGTCCTTACTGAAAGTGAACGAGACTGCAAATTTGTCAAAGGGAGTGGGAATGTACGTAATTTGTTCAAAAAACGTGTGTCGTAGGATGAGGGTAAGCTGTCCCTAGAGAACAAAGACAAGAACAGAACAGGTCCGTCTTGGAGAGTTCCAGCTCCAGCAGAAGGTGTCATGGAAAGGCGTCATGCAAAGATGTGATCAGGAGGGAAGGTATCCACACTCCTTAGCCCACACAGGTACTTACGATCAGTATTTTTTAACAAATGCTTTAAAATCAGTTATTTAATTACTTAAAGCTGAGGAACCCCTGGTTGGCTTAGTAGGTAGAACATGTGACTCTCCATCTTGGGGCCGTGAGTTCAAGCTCCACAATGGGAGTAGAGATTACTTTTTTTTTTTAATTTTTTTAAATGTTTTATTTATTTTTGATACAGAGAGAGACAGAGCATGAGAGGGGGAAGGTCAGAGAGAGAAGAAGACACAGAACTGGAAGCAGGCTCCAGGCTCTGAGCTAGCTGTCAGCACAGAGCCGGACGCGGGGCTCGAACCCATGAAAGTGAGATCTGACCTGAGCCAAAGTCGGAGGCTTAACCGACTGAGCCACCCAGGCGCCCCGAGATTACTTTTTTAAAAATTAGCTAGGTGACACCTGGGTGGCTCAGTTAAGCGTCTGACTTTAGCTCACACATGGGTGTGAGCCCCATGTCAGGCTCTGTGCTGACATCTCAGAGCCTGGAGCCTGCTTCAGATTCTGTGTCTCCCTTTCTCTCTGCCTCTCCCCTGCTCTCTCACTCACTCTCGCTCTCTCTCTCTCAAAAATAAATAAACATTAAAATAATAATAATAAACATAAAAATAACTAGTTGGGGCACCTGGTGGCTCAGTTGATTGAGCATCCAACTCTTGATTTTGGCTCAGATGATGATCTCATACTTGTGGAATTGAGCCCTGCAATGGGCTCCCCACCAAGCATGACGCCTACTTGAGAGTCTCTCTCTCTCTCTCTCTCTCTCTCTCTCGCTCTCGCTCTCGCTCTCGCTCTCTCGCTCTACCCCTCCCCTGGCTTGCACTCTCTCTTGCTCTCTAAAATAAGTAAGTAAGAAAGCAAATAAATAAATAAATAAAAATAAATAAATAAATAAACAAAAACGTTTTAATAATTAAATAACCTACAGATTACTGAATCAATTGTCCTTCGTCATTTCATGGTTAGGCCACCATTTCATCAATCTGGCTTCATCTACCTCCCTCCTCATAAAAATATTATGTGGTGTTTTCAAGTCACCTATTCCAAGACTGAGAATTTGACAGGAGCCCTGGAAACACCTAGAGAAACCCCAGCACACAGCCAGGTCACAGGTGGGAATCCATGACTAAGAAAAGTAACTTCAGGTGCTGACCCCAAAGGAGACCCTAAAAGGTTCACTCTTAACTAAGGTCCTGAACGTCCAGAATTTTTTTTCTTCAACTAAAACACACAATGTCCAGGATCAATCACATTCATAACAAAATAATATATAAACTTTAAATGGAAGCATGAACTAAGGAAAAGAAAAGAAAAAAAAGAAAAGAAAGGAAGGAAGGCAGGAAGGCAGGAAGGAAGGAAGGAAGGAAGGAAGGAAGGAAGGAAGGAAGGAAGGAAGGAAGGAAGGAAGGCAGGAAGGCAGGAAGGCAGGAAGGCAGGAAGGAAGGAAGGAAGGGAGGGAGGAAGGAAAGCACGAACTGGAATCTGACAGGGGAGTAAAAGCACATTTGTATGCATTCCTCTGACTCCATCACGGATGACACCGAGCCCAGCCGCACTTTGCCCTGGGAGGGTCAAAAAACGCAATCTCTGGGGCGCTGGGGTGGCTCAGTCGGTTAAGCATCAGACTCTTCATTCTGGCTCAGGTTGTAATCTCACGGTTCATGGGATGAAGCCCACGTCTGGCTCAGCTCCTCGCTGACAGCACAAAGCCTGCCTGGGATTCTCTCTCCCTCTCTCTCTGCCTCTTCCCTGCCCATATTCTCTACCTCTCAAAATAAATAAATAAACATTAAAACAAAAACAAGGGTGCCCAGTTGCTCAGTCGGTTAAGTGTCTGACTCGGTTTCGGCTCAGGTCACGATCTCAGTTGTGAGTTTGAGCCCCACATTGGGCTCTGTGCTGACAGCTCAGAGCTTGCATGGGATTCTCTCTCTCCTTCTCTCGGCCCCTCTTCCGCTTGCTTCTCTCTCTCAAAATAAATGAATAAATTAAAAAAATTTAAAACAAAATGAAAACAAAAACACAACCTCTGTGAGCTAACCAGAGAAAAGTTCTACTTCTGACCTGTCATGGGGTCTCTACGCTGGTAGAGCTTAGAACTTTGTGGAAAACCCTGTTCCCTGGAGTTGCTCTGCTGGGCCCTCCCCCGACTGCACAACAGACAGACAGCGGGACAGCAGGTGGGGAAGGCCTGGGACTGCACACGAGGTGCTGCTGCAGCGGTGCAGAGGGCTGCCGGGGTTCGTGAGGGGGAGGGCGGAGGAGGGAGGAGGAAGGTAGGGCATGAGGAGCTACCAAGGCAGGGATACCTCTTCTGTCATGTCTGTGGTTGACCCTGACCCAGAATAGCATTCCCTGCAAGATGCCCGCAGCTCAGGACTCCCCTGCCTGAGGCTGCCGCTCCTCGCAGGTGAGGCCTCCCCAGGGAAGGCAAAGCCAGGGCAGCCAGAGAGGCCCTGCTCTCGGCTCTGCTCTCGGCTCTTTCAAACTGAGGAAGAGTCCCCGGTCAGGTAACTGCCCATCCCCCACCACGCAACCCCAGACCAGCAATAGCAAGTGAGGGGGACCTTCCTGGAGGTGTGACAACTAACGCAGAGAAGAGGCTGAGCGAGGGGACCGGCAGAGCTACAGACTGAGCCAAACAGATGCAAGCACGAAGCCGAAGCCACACCTGAAAGTCGAGGCATAACCCCCCCACCCCCGCCAGGGGACGTGAGCGACCCGGCCCAGCCCCGCAGTCATGAGCTCTGCCACGCGTGGGGTGCGCATCCCTGACGCCTGCTGCTGCTCCTCTCGCCGGGACTACCGTGTGGCTGCCCGCTCATCACGTACCAAGGTGGTTCCCACACTGTCACAGCTGCGTTCACGGGACAGCGGCGAACACGCCAGCCACGACCCCTACCTGAGGAGGGATCTACACCGTGGGCGTGGGCGGGAGTGAGAACAAAGTCCTAGGACAAGGAAGCCAGGGTGCCCTGGGAAGCACAGGAGGGCGGTGCCTGGCAGAGCTGGGGGTTCGGGGAGCCTCTGGATGAAGGGCCTTCCAAGCTGAGGGTTGAAAGATGAAGAGTGAGAGCCAACGGGGCCAGGGCCTGGGGCAGCTGCCATCAGGCCGTGGGCGCTGCTATGCCAGTCTGTGAACAAGCCCTACAAAAACGGGACCCGCGGCAGGCCCAGCCGAGGGACGGAATGGGTGTAGTGCGGCTTCGACAGAGATGCGTGTGGGGGACGGCCAGGGAGGCGCAGGGCCCTGCGGGGCACCAGGTACCCCAGCTCCAGGAGCCCTCGTGCTGGTGGCAACGAAGGATGTGGGCGGAGACGGTCCTGGGAGCATGAGGCTGAGGAAATGCCGGCCGCAGTGGGTGACAAGGGAGTTAGGGGAAATGGCAGTCAGCGAGGAGTGGTGGGGGCAGGAACCCACCTTCCCCAAAGAGTAGGGGCGGCAGCAACGCTTGTCAAACGGGCCACGCAGAGACGAGGGAGCGCGAGCACTCTGCAGAGGAGCCGGAGCAAGCCCACCTCGTGACCTGGAGGAGGAGACGCCACCTCCTCACGGCGAGGCCGGAACAGGACTCGCTCCCCCGGCCTGACGCAGACTGAGTCACACGCGTGAAGCCTTCACAGCAGTGCCTGCCGCACAGCAAAATCTCAGCCACACCGCCTGTTACTCTCAGAGTGCGTGTTTGACGCGCTTATGCCTGGGAGTCTTCTCCATGTTCTATGTATAAAAACATGTGTGCAACTGTTAAGTCAACAGTCCCTAGACTTTGTTTCTTAGGTAAAATTTTCTTTAGGGCGCCCCCGATGACCTACTTGTATAACACAAGCCTGCTAGTGTTCCAAAGATCTGACGTATGTATGTGTCCCCAACAGGCAAAAGTGGTAAACCAATTAAGTGTTCATGCTTCCACGTGGAAGCCAAATTTAAAGTAAAATGTTTTACCAAAACTAGAGCGAAACTGGCCCGATAAGTAAGGCAGCCGGTGTGAACTGCTCCAGCAATGCATCAGGGCTGAACGACTAATTCCCAGCCTCATTAAAGTCTTTCGTGAAAAGAGTTTATGAGAGATAAGGATTTAATGAGTAACCACAATACACATGGACCCTGGGGTCCAAGTTCAAAAGAATGGCTCTCTTGAAGCAGAAGGTCAAAATAAAGCAGCTAAATGATTTATTTTGTTAAGTATGAACAGGAGATTAATCAGAATTCTTATATTCCTTCTTGGTAATTAATTTTAAGCCTCGCCAGCATGAGGCCTTCTTTCATCAGCACGGTTTTACAGAGGCTAGAGAAGGGGAGGCACGCTTCCTCCCGCGTTCCCAGGTGGCCCAGGGGCTGCTCCCTGGCTGCGTGCGGGAAGGAGAGGGGCGTGGTAACGTTCTTAAGCACATCATCAACTCTTTGAGGATGAAAACTGTCACTTGCACAACATCGGTGCTTAGTTTCGGTGAGCTGAGTGTAATATGAGTGTATGCCAAAACCCACTTAGGAAAAGAAAGACTACTGCGGGGCCCTTGCTTCGGAATGAGACAGCCTCCATTACCCAGAATCAAGGTCCTGAGCGTCAGCTCCGTGTAGAGGAGAGTGACCAAGAAGGAAAGGATGTGAGGTGAGTCAGCAGCCTGACAGATGCCTAGGAGCCTGCATCACTAATGATTCGAAACAATAAACCTAAGAGAGGCAATCAGTTTAGCCTCGTTCATAAACATTCTGAAAAGTTACTCCACTTTGTATTGTATTTTTCTTCACAACTAGGTCCGCAATGGCTGAGTAGCATGAGGATTATTTAAACTAAAATACAGTCAGTCAATAAGGAAAATAAAGATTAAAACGGTGTCTAATCTATCAAATAACCAGGTTCTACAAAACTATAAATACAATATTTCATAATTATCTGTTGCTTCTGCTTAAGAAGACCAGAAGTTTTGGTGTAGAAAACCAAACAAACCAAAACATTTTTCACCCTGTCAATATTAAAACACTCTGGAAGGGTCTCTGTCCTTCCTGCTCCTACGTAAAACCACTGACACAAGGACTGACTCAGCCTGGTTCCTGTAATAATCGACAATAAATCACAAGTTCCTACAGCGAATGGGTGTTGGTGAAACTTAACCTCTTTTTTAAAAATTAAGTTCCAGATAATAAAATATGAAACAGCCACTCAAGCAGGTGAAAAAAACAAAGGGTGGGCACCATGCCTGTCTGACTTGGTTTTGACTGAAACTTCAGGCTAACAAAACAGACTTTTGGAACACAGATACACGCTCTACATCCTGTTCCAGGAGCAGGTGCTTTCTGGAGCCAGCTTCCCTCTCTCTACTGATAATAAGTAAATAAGCTGCCACCACAGCCAGACGTGACGACCAGGCACGTAGTGACCGTGTTCCTGTACTGTCCTCACTTTCAAGTTTGGCTTTACTAAATGCTATTCCGCTACGTGCTATGTTGTATTAACACTGCAGAATCCAGTGTTGAAAAATTCAGAGGTCCATTCCTCCAAAGGGTATAGAAATAAGTCCTTTAAAGGAAAACACCTGCCATACCCACCAGGTACCATCTCATTCATTGAGGTGCTCAATTCACTTACCCAACGAACTATTTATTGAGTACTTACTGAGGGTTGGGGACTGGACAGAAGTGTTCAAGGGAATGGAGAGGAAAAAAAGAATACTCTGGTTTTAGAGACTGAGTGTAGGTGAAAAGTGTGACTTAAACAATTGACTCCAGCTCCCTCATCCATAAAATGGAAACCCTAGGAACACAATAATGGTGTCTCGCAGAGCCCTTGTGAGTGTGAGATGAGTTGACACATATAAAAAGGGAGAGACGGTGCTTTTCCTTACAGCATCTTCAGCAGCAACGCAGGAGTAAACTGAGGAAAGGTGTGAAGTATGTTCACAAAAAATTCAATTGGGGTGTGGAAGGATGGCAGTGTGAGGACAATGAGTAAGTGATGACACACGTCTACGAGAAGAATTACGTGCCTTCGGGTCTGTGTGCTGACATGTTCACATGCGACACAGCTTTCTACAGTGAGTTTTAGAAAACAAACAAAAAAATGAAGGCCTATGATAACTATCTTGGAACGTGTAATATAACAATTTAAATAATCAGAAGAAGCCATGAAACAAGAGGGCTAAAAGCAAAGGTGTCAGGAGCCAAAAGAGAGCAACAGTAGATGGTAATTTACCAGAGGGTAACACGGAGCGGCAAGAGACGGTCCTTCATCAGAGGGTAGCGCGGAGCACCACCAGACGAAAGGGAGCACATCAGCTCGAGTCTGAAGCAGGCACAAAAGGAGGCCGGGGGCCGGGGGTGGGGTGGGGCACAGGGTTTCCTTCTGGGCTGATGAAAACGTTCTACAGTTAGTGGAGATGACTGCACAACTCTGAGAATGTACAGAAAGCTGCTGAAGTGTGTACGTGGAGTGCTACGTTGATGGGTGTGAATCATACCTCAGTGAAGTTTTTTTTTTCTAAAAAGAAAGTTATGTGAAATTCAAGATGCAACCATTCTGAGATACAGAGAAGAGATACGGCCAGTACAGAATACACCACCTGTGGGAATTCAAGGTAAAGGAGTGGGCAGTGGCAGGAGAAACAGAAACAGAAAGGCTGGGAAGTAGCTAACAGGCCAGAGTTAGGGTAGGAAAACATCCATATAAGAAACAGGCTGAATCACCTTGAATAACCAAAAACTCGACGTGACAAGAGCTCCCAGGTCTAGAAGAGATTAAACAAAACAGAAGTGGGACATGGTTCACGAGCCACCTCCCAGGATTATCAGACTTGCACCCCTGACGGCCGCAGCGTAATCCCAGAGAGCTGGGCGACACCGGGCCCTCAGTCTGCTGCGACTGCCAACCGCCACCTCCACTCCGCGGCACAGCGCCCGCTGCCCGCTCACGGCAACTGAGCGCCGGCTCGGGCTCCCCTGGCCGCCTTGGGCTCCCCTGGCCGCCTTAGACACTGCCGCTCGCGTTTCATCCCGACTGGGGTAATGTGCAAAGGCACCTCCTTCCGCCACAGGGGCAGGCTACCCGCAGTGACACGTCCGTGAGCGTCTTCAGCTGGGAAGAGGGCAACAGAGCCGGCCTCCCGCTACCACCCCAGAAGTATCCCACCGTGCAAGGACACACATGCAATTCTTCCGCTTCCTGCTTAGCCTTCCCTGGGAGCGGCCACACCGGTGCCTTCACCACCTGTTTCTGCGCAGCTGTGCACCAAGCCCCACTTCCAGCACCATCACGTGCACGTGCCGGCTGTGAAGTTCCTCGCTTTTCACGTTAGCTCTCAGTTCACGTAAGGTTGAAGGTTTTCTCTGTTTTGAGGAATATTTTGCATGCTGGCCGGAGCACGGACCAAAACAGATTCCCCCACTGCATCTCCTTGTTCCCCCAGACCACACGGCAGACTCGCTCAAGCTACAAGAGCTGAGAAACCCCAAACCCCTATTTTCTTTTTTTTTTAATTAAAAAATGTTTTTTAACGTTTATTTACTATTGAGAGACAGAGCATGAGCATGGGAGGGACAGAGAGAGGGGGAGACACAGATTCCAAAGCAGGCTCCAGGCTCTGAGCTGTCAGCACAGAGCCCGACAGGGCTCAAACTCACAAACCATGAGATCATAACCTGACCTGAAGTTGGATGCTTAACTGACTGAGCCACCCAGGTGCCCCAAAACTCCTATTTTCTTTTTTTTTTTAGTTTTTTTTTTTTTACGTTTGTTTATTTTTGAGAGAGAGAGTGAGACACAGCATGAGCGAGGGAGGGGCAGAGAGAGAGGGAGACACAGAATCCAAAGCAGCTCCAGGCTCTGAGCTGTCAGCACAGAGCCCAGTGCGGGGCTCGAACCCACAAACGGTGAGATCATGACCTGAGCTGAACTCGGACACTTAGCCAACTGAGCCACCTGGGTGCCCCAAAACCCCTATTTTCTGATCAAGCAGCTGTATCTTCTTTGGCGTCTCCAATTTATCTCAGTTCATTTCAGCACTGGAGGCAATCTCTCCTTTCCAGACCTTTTCCAGAAGATTCAAAGTTATGCTTGTGAGGTCAATCTTTAATAGCCTTACAAGTACTGCCGGGAGTAAGATGAGAAGCTAGAGTAGGGCCACACTGCTACTGGGGAGGCCCCCGGCTGGGCGACCTGCTCTCCAAGCCTCCGTCTGCAATCTATGCCTCTGGAACATCACAACTATGTTGTACACTCTTAAAAAAGCACAACTGAAAGCAAACCAAGGCAGTGAGTAGCAAGCACCCACGAGGGAGCAGAGGGGACAGGGCATGTTGACACACAGAGCTGGGCGACAATCAACAGCCCTCGTTCACAAAAGCAGGCAGAGGAGTCTTCAGCAGTCGCCTGGCCTGGCCTGGAAAGCGGAGGTCTGCTACAGAACCTGAAGGAGAGATGGAAGCGGCTTCAGACTCCTTGGGAAAAGAAGGCTCCAGACATGGCAGCAAGGCATCACAGGAGAAGAAAGAGTTATTCTAACAACACTGCACTCAAAACAGAAACAGCCTGAGGACCTCACGTAAAACACGGTGGCTACAGTCTCAACACCGTATTGTCTAACTGAAATGTGCTGACGGAGTAGAAATTAACGTTCTCACACACACACGCGATAAGAATCATAGTGCACTCTTTAAATACTTATCATTTCCTATTTGTTAATTATACCTCAATAAAGCTGAAAAAATTAATTACAAAAAACACACAGTAATATACTAAATTAATATGAAAGAGGATTATGGAAAATATTCATTTTGTATGTTAGATATTTTTGTCATCTATCTTTAAAATAAGTGTGAATGTTTGAATTTTGTACAAATACCTTAGACACGGAAACATGTAAGGAGAAATATGCTGAGCACTCAGGGTCCCGCCAGTTAAGAAATAAAATGTCACCTGCCCTGTTTGGGCCCCGCAAGGACTTTCCTGCACTGCAAACCCTTCTCCCCGACACAGCACACGGGGCTCTGAATGCCAAGTTGCTAGACTGTGGAACACTAACCAATGCAGCATTAACGGGTTTTTCTGTTTGAATAAATGACATTTTACAAGTTTTCTTCTGAGAGTTGCTTTTTCTGGCTGAGCATCATATTTGAGAGTCGTCCTTACAGATCTACGTGAACTGCAACCATTTATTTTCCGTACTATGAAGTTTCCCACTGAATAAATAGACCACAATTTAAAAAAGAAAATCTGAAAGTACTAAATTAGCACCAACTACAAACTGTGTTCTGCTAAAAATCAAGAAATACAATAAATAGGGCAAAGATACACTTAACATAAAAATGCCACTGATCAAAGAATACATCATAAATATAAATTTAATAGAGAAATGGAACTTGTGGGGACCAGTTTAAAAAAATCAGGAGAGGAGATGGAGGATGAGAGAAAAGTTGCTGGAAACAAGTCCACAAAACCAAGCTCAGGAAAGGTGGCAGGCCAGGCTCTACCACATCACACTGAAATGGAAAAACACAAAAGAGACAAACCAAATCAAAGGAATACAGAGCTCTTCAAACTGCAAGTTAAAGAGGCTGAGAGTTAACAGCTCCATTGTCCCTGGTCAAGCAAGTCCTCATGGCCACTGCAGATCTAGGCCGATATGCCTGCCACTTACCACAATAAGAAAGGGACAGAGGGCCCCAGGGAACAGACCAGAACAGGGTGACTCGCAGCAGGGTGAGGGGCAGACCGAGGCCCAGTCGGGTTACAGGCTGGGGAATGTGACCTGATATTTAAGCTGTGCACAGCTGGACTTAGAGAGGTGTGAGAGGTGGAACCAGAGGAGAAAGTTTCAGATGGTTCCAGAAAACCAAAGAGGTTTGCATCAAAGCCCTAAAAGCAACTGTAAGTGATGAGGCACTACAGGCAGTGGGCTGCTGGAGTGCTTTACAGGGATCTAGATGCATCGTCCAAAAGAACAGTCCCCGATGATGGAAATGTTCTTCTATGGCTGTTGTGGGGGAGTCACCAGCCACAAGTGGCTACTGAGCACGCAAACTGTGGCTAGTGTGAGTTGGAGAGATGAATTTCTCATTGTAACTTAAAGTTTCAAGAGCTACATGTGGCCAGCTATTACTGTATTAACAGTAAAGATCTAGATCCTTCCTTACTTGAGCCAATGGAATGGCAACATGAAGCTCTTCCTTAACTTTATTACATAGAGAAGAGGTATAAGAACTATTTAAAGAAAAATGGGTGGAATAAATAGGACAACTATATGTGAAACCAGGTAAGTATTTTTTTTAATGTTTTATTTATTTTTGAAAGAGACAGAGCATGAGCGGGGAGGAACAGAGAGAGAGGGAGACACAGAATCAGAAGCAGGCTTCAGGCTCTGAGTTGTCAACACAGAGCCCGATGAGGGGCTCGAACCCACGAATGTGAGATCATGACCTGAGCTGAAGCCGGACGCTTAACTGACTGAGCCACCCAGGTGCCCCAAAACCAGGTAAGTATTAACTGTTATCTATTACAGATGACATTTAGCAGCAAATGCAAAGGAGAAGTTACCCTATACACTAACAGCAAGGAAGCCAACTGGAAATGGGATAGGAACGGATACTCTACCGAACAAAATGGCAGGACCATCTCTAGGAAAAGAGGAGACTTACAAGCACTGAATATATTCCAAAGACGATGAAAACGGATTGAAAAGTTGGTTCAAATATCTTATTCAGACCCCATCTTACACAGCTCGACCTTCCTTGACATATACTATTCCTTAAAAATGTTTTTCACATGAATATTTATAAGACATGACATATTTTCCATACTTTACACACTTTACCTTTGACTACATCATTCCTAAAAGCAGTCTGTAAAATGAACACGGGACCTCTCTGATCTTTCACACCCATTAAAAACAACACGTGTAGTAAGTAAAACATACCACTGAACAGACTGCCATTTCGTGGGGTTCTCTCTGGTTGCACGGGGCCTGACTGTTTGACTAGGCACGCGGCCACAGCGCTAACAGGACTTGGCACGCACTGCTGAGCCAGGCCAGGACAAGGTTTCAGGAGTCACTGACCCTTCTGCAGAGGCTTCAGCCCCAGGCAAATCAGTGAGGCAGGTAAACACACTCTGGCCACCCTGGCTGACCTCCCCTTTCGTTCTGCCTCTCCAGGATCCCAGGGTCTCCAGACCCCTCTCCTTCCAGCCAGCGCACTATGTGAGCACCCGCCAAGCAGCCAGGCGTGATCAGGGGTCTTGTGAGCACCGTGAAATCACACAAGCTGAGACCGGGGACTCCTGCCCTCTGCTTCCACAAGCCATGGTGTCACCTGACTGATTTGCATATTATGCCTTCCTGACCTGCACGCAGGTGACAACATCTAGTGCCCAGTCATATCCCAGAAATTCTTGTATCACATGATGGTGCCTCCCGCCAAAGTGGCAGGCTCCGGCACAGAACTCTGCCTGGGATCATCACAAATCACGATGCTCCCATCGTGTTCTTTGAAAGATTTCAAATTCCTTGAGGACCCACAGTAACATGTTCCAGAAACCACAGGTTCTCAACCCGATCAGACCCCAAGGCTCCTTTGTATTACATTTTTATTACATACTTAAATAATTTGTAATGTCCTCTTTACCATCATGAATAAAATTAAATTCATGGACAATATATAACCCTTAATCACAGATTATTAAAAAAACACCTCTAACAACTTCCCAAACATCTCGCTGTGCAGCCTTGCCTCAAGCCACCCAAGGAGACAGCAGCGGGCGCCTGGCAAAGGCAGAGCAGTGGCAGAGCCCCCGCCTCGTGACTCTCTTACCAAACCTCCCCCTGCCAAGAGAGAACCAGCTTGAAGGCTAAAAAGTCCACAGTGCTGTATGCATGTATCTGTTACATGATTGTATATATAATGCATGAGTGTATTTGCCTTAATTTAAAAAGGAAACTATTTCCTAACTTATCCTACTCATTCTGTCAACAAAGAAAGTGCTCCTGAGATCTGCCAAGAACGTGGACAGCACTATTACACATGCTAACAACACCTTACATCTGACTATGTCTTACTGACCTTAGCACTGACAGTGCCTCACTGAAGCCCTAACACAGAGGGCATGCAGGTACGTGAGGAACTGAATCACTTCTGTAAAGCAGTGGTCCATGTGCAAACAGTATGAACATTAAGGAAGGGTAGAATAAAATTCTGAAAGTCCTGCAACTTATCTGGAGGTTGAATTATACAGGAGCTTCCCTTACACAAAGAGGAACAGGAAGTTACTGTCTGTTGATCCTACCCACTCACATGCCAACCTAGATAGTAATGGTAAACCTGTGAGCCTGGTATACATCAGCCCTGCCACCAAGAGCCAGCAGTGGGAAGGGTGAACGAGCGCTCAAATCATCAGCTGTGAATATGGACGGGAGGGGCACCGAGAGCAGCCAGTCAGCAGGGGGGCTGGTATGGATACAGGAGGCAGAGGAAACTCCATGAAGACAAGGCAGGGGAGTGGAGACCCCAGCGATGAGAAGGAGCCGGTTACGGTGCGGCCCGGGGGGAGGCCACGCTCCAGGGGGCACCAGTATGGAAAAGATCATCATATCTGCTCCTGGCTGAAAGAAGGCCACAGCCAGGAAGCTGGAGGGGCAGGCAGGGCCCTGGAGCCACCGAGAACCATCTGAGTCAGGTGCTGGGCCTGTGGAAGGCTTCAGCAGATTAATAAGCTCACAGATGTACAATCCGCTTTTCTTTCCTTTTTTTTATTGTGCATTTTAATTTTCAAGAACTTTGTAATCTGGGGGCACTTGGGTGGTTCAGTTGATTAAGCGTCCGACTTCAGCTCAGGTCATGATCTCACAGTGGGTGGGTTTGAGCCCTGCATCGGGCTCTGTGCTGACATCTCAGAGCCTGGAGCCTGCTTCAGCTTCTGTGTCTCCCCTCTCTCTATATCCCTTCCCACCTGCACTGTCTCTCTGTCTCTCACTCAAAAATAAACAAACATTAAAAAATTTTTTAACTTTGTAATTTGAACTAACGTACACATACATAAAAGTTGCAGATACAGCAGGAGGAGCTCCCGCATACCCTCACTCCACCTGTCCTCGCCTTAACGTCTTACTGTGCCGCGTCAGCACAGAACAGTCATCAACAGTAGGAAAGTAACATCGGTACAATATTACTATGTACGCTACAGACTTTACTCAAATTTGAACAATTTTTGGTCTGATTTCTGTTCCAGGATCCCACAAGGCTGGCCTGCTTTTTTAAAAAAAAGACCCCTCTGTGGTAGGTGATAAATGAATGGCATGGGAAGTGTCAAAAGCAGTCGCAGGAAAAATAAAAATTAAAAAGAGCAGTAGCAGGAACTCATTCCCAGGTTGCTGATATGGCCCGGACAAAGGGCTACTGGGGCCTGGCCTTGAAGACAGCAGGACGGAAGCAGACAGATTCACAGTACAACATCCAGGCAGAGCAGGGCGGTCTGTGCCAAAAGACTAGAAGCAGGGGGTGAAGAAAGGGAACAAGGGTGACTCCCTGAGTTCTGCCTATAGTAAATGGACGAAAATACATTTACAGGGGTGAGTTAAGACTGAAGCAGGTAGGGGCACCTGGGTGGTTCAGTCAGTCGAGCATCTGACTCTAGCCCAGGTCATGATCTTGCGGTTTACGAGTTCAAGCCCCATGTTGTGTCATGTTCAAGTCCCCTCTATGTCAGCACAGAGCCTGGAGCCTGCTTCAGATTTTGTGTGTGTGTGTGTGTGTGTGTGTGTGTGTGTCGCCTTCCCCAATACACGCTCTGTCTCTCTCTCAAAAATAAATAAAAACATTAAAAAAAAAAAAAAAGACTGAAGCAGGTAAAGGTTTTAGGGACAAGTTCAGAGGCTCAGGTTCGGACCCCTTAAGATGCCTATGAAATCGCCAAATGAAGATGTCAGGGGGGCAGACACAACATCCCAATCAGACAGAAGATCTGGGCGAGAGAGGAGATGTCTCTACCATCACACTGGAGAGGATGAGAAGAAAGAAAGGGGCAGGAAGCAAGTCCGAGGACCTTCAATGTCGAGAGACGGTGTGGGTGGGGGATCCAGCCACAAAGTCGGAAGGGGGACAACGGGGTCAGAGGACAGTAAGACAAACAGGACCTAAGAAAGCCAGGGAGGAGAGTGTCTTTAGAAGGAACGGGCCACTATGTCGAGTATGACGTGGCTAGAAAAGTGATCCTGCACTGGGCAGGAGGAGGACCGTTGATAGCGTGACATGTAGAGACACAACTGAGTGATGGAGAACACAGGCCTGGGGTAGGGAGGAGTGGGGGTGACATGGGAAGTGGGGACGGCCATGTGCTCAATCCTTTAGAGGAATGTGGCCATGACCTGTGGCAGAGACGTGGGTCATGTGGCATCCGGGGAGCACACGTGCAGGGCGAAGGGGCTAGAGACTGCTGTGACAGAAGAGTCCAGCAGAATGGAGAGATCACAGATGCAGGAAAAGGCAGGCAGCTAAAGAGCAAAGTTGCTGAAAAGGGGAGAGAAGGTAGAGTCCATAACTCAAGTGAAAGAACTGGGCATTACCAAGAGGAAGCAAACTTGCCCTAGAAAGAAGAAGAAGAAGAAAGCCACGCTGTCGGTAGATTTTCAAGGCGGGTTTCGGTGCATTTCCTTTGGTGGGAATGAGGAGAGGACAGCAGGACGTGAGGTACAGCTTGGCTGAAAGGACGTCACATCAAGTGACGTGTGGTTCAGATCGGCACAGATGCTCTTGCGGGTAATTATCTAGAACATTCGAGACGATAGTGCCACCAGCCAAATGACAGTGGGAACCAGTTCTTCCAGAACAGCACTGAGAAGGTGAAGACATGGCAAAGACACAACTAAGGTGCTCACACGTCTGTTGAATAAGTACAAAATGAATGAAGGTATGAACGAGCTGATGCCTCAAGAAATCAACTCACGAACTAAAGCCCGTCATGAAGGCAGAGCCCGCGGAGACAGGAGAGTGGAGTGCCGTGACTGCTGGGGCCCTGAAGGTGGCAGGAAGAGCTCTCGCAACAATAAAAGGACGCCCCGTTTTTTAAAAAGGCAAAGAACTCAAACAGACATTTCTCCAAAGAAAATACGCAAATGGCCAACAGGCACATGAAAAAAATGCTCAATGTCATTCACCATGAGGGAAACACAAGTCAAAACCACATCCGCTCGGATGGCTACAATTAAAAAGACAGACAAAATCAAGTGCTGGTGAGGATGAAGAGAACCCGCCATCTTCCCACACCGCCGGCGGGAGGGAACATGGCACAGCTGCCACAGAACACACTCTGGCGACTCTTCAAAACGCTCCACAAGGGGCGCCCGGGCGGCTCCGTGGGCTGAGTGTCTGAGTCTTGATATTGTCGCAGGTCATGATCCCAGGGCCGCGGGATTGAGCCCCTGTGTGGGGCTCTGTACTTAGCATGGAGCCTGCTTAAGAGTCTCTCTCTTTCCCTCTGCCTCTCTCTCCAGCTCGTGCTCACTCTCTCTCTAAAACATCTTTTTAAATGTTAAACAGAGTTTCCCTGTGTGTTACCAGCAATTCCCCTCGTTGGTACAAGCCCAAGAGAAATAAAAACCTGTGCGTGCGTGCGTGCAGCGGCATCATCCCTAACCACCAGAAGGTAAAAACCACCCGGAGTTCTATCAAGTGAATGGTGTGTCCGTACAACGGAACAGTGCTCGGCCCCAAAAAGGAGTGGGGTTTTGATCGACGCTACAACATGGATGAACTTGAGAACCTCACGCCTGCGTGGCTGCGTCCTTATGAAAGGGCGTGAAGAAAGCCAAGGGGAGCCCTGTTCTGCAGACCCTAAGAGCCCTTGCAGAGCTGCGGCGCTTAAGGCAGTGGCAGTGACAGAGGGCAGGCAAACGAGGGCACAGCAAAGGGCTGAGAAACAAGTTCTCACACATACGCACCTCATTTATGACGAAAGCGACACTGCGGAGCATGGGAAAAGGACGGCCTTTTCAAAAATAGTGCTCAGTGCAGGGTGGACGTCTGCGGCTTCCTTTCCAGCCACCCCAAGGCCCTGGGCTGTAAGTATGCACAGGAAAACATACTGACATCACTAGCCATTTAGGAAACACAAATTAAAAATAGGAAATACTGCCATGCATCTGTTATTATGGCTAAAATGAAAAGTCCTGACGATACAAGCACTGATGAGGACGAGGAATGCCCACAGCTGCCGGCAGGAACACAAAACAGCACAGCACTCCGCAGGTATCTGCAGCGGTTACTCAGAGAGCTAACCGCACACTGATAAAATGTCCCAGCGACGCCAAGCCCACGCACTGCCCCTCGAGAAAGCAAACGTTTTGTTCATACAAAATGTTGTGCACAGATGTTTACAGGAACTCTCTCTGTAACTGCCAAAACCTGGAAACAACCTGAACGTCCTTCTGTGGGCGCATCCCAGGAAGGAATGGCGTCCAGCATTGTAAGGAATGAGCTACAGACTCCGGCAATAATCTCACTCTAGTGACTGAAGTAAGTGAAGGAACCAGTCTCAACAGTTTATATACTCTATGGTTCCATTTATTTTTTTAATGTTTATTTATTTTTGAGATAAAGAGACAGAGAGTGAGCAGGGGAGGGGTAGAGAAAGTGGGAGACACAGAACTGGAAGTGGGCTCCAGACTCCGAGCTGTCAGCACAGAGCTGGATACAGGGCTCGAGCTCATAAACTGTGAGATCATGCCCTCAGTCAAAGTTAGATGTTTAACCAAATGCGCTGCCCAGGCGACCCCATGGTTCTACCTTAATGACATGCTCCCAAAGGCAGAACTACAAACAGATAACAGATTAGTTGTTGCTGAGGGGAGAGAGAGGGTTGGAGGTGGGTCTCAAAGGGTCAACACAAGAAAAATGATTATGGCTGCAACTATTCTGTAACCAGATTGTACTAGTGGCTACAAAATCTATACGTGTGTTAAAATTTGCAGAACTGTGCACGAAAAGATGAAAGTCAATCAATGCACAACGAAAAATTTAAAAATAAAATTATATACAAAGGAATCATCAGAGAACCTTGCAATTCTAATCCAAGTCTCTACTCATGAGAAAGTAAGACATCTAACCACACTGAGACTTGTACACAAATGTCTAGAGCAGCCTTACTCATTACAGACAAGTTGTGGACAGCCAGTCAATGGACAGGCAATGGTATCCAGTCAATGAAATGTGACCCGCCAGTCAAGAGGTACTGAATACTGAGCCACGCTACAGTATGGATGAACCTCAAACAATACACTAAATGAAAGGAGCCAGATGCAAAAACCCACATACTGCATCATTTCAATGATGTGAAACGTCTAGAAAAGGCAAATCTGTAAGAACAGAAAGCAGATTCTCGGTTGATCGTTCTGGAAGCAGGTCCCACCTGCAAGTGAGCACCGTGAGACTGTTGGGGATGAAAAGGTTCTAAAACCAGACCACAGTGACACTTCCACAATCCTGTACATTTTCTAAAAGTAAGTGACAGCGAGGTATACACTTTTAAGAGGTTATTTTATGGTGTATAAATTATATAATAAAACTTTTAAAATAGAGCTCAATTAGATATGCATATTTTTAATGAAAACTGGACCTGACCTCATAGGCTACACAAAGAAATTAATTCTATGTGGATCAAAGACACAAACCTGAAAAGATAATCAATAAAGTATTTAGGAAATAATACAGAAGAACAATTTCATGACTTCGGAGGTAGAAGATTTCCTAAATAAGACACAAAAAACATTAACCTAACAAAGAAAAGACTAGTGAGCTTCATACTAGGTAGAACCATATGAAATTGCCAATATCTGACCATTCTGGGCTATGAAAATGGCAGTTTCATACTAACAAGGCAAGACCAGAGTAGGAGGACTTACTTGTCTCACATGTAACTGGGAGAGGGCTGGCACCCTGAATATAGAGAACTCTTGACACTCAACAAGAAAATGAAACACAAGGGCGCCTGGGTGGCTCAGTCAGTTGAGTGCCCAGCTCCTGATCAGGTTATGATCTCAGAGTTCATGACACTGAGCCTCACATGGGGCTCTATGCTGACACCACAGAGCCTGCCTGGGATTCTCTCTTCTTTCTCTGCCTCTTCCCCACTTGCACTCAGGTTCTTTTTCTCTCAAAATAAATACACAAATGTATTTTCCTCTCAAAAATAAATACACAAATGTATGAAAGAGACAGAGTGCGAGCGGGAAAGGGGCAGAGGGAGACGGAGACTGGGAGGCAGAATATGAAGCAGATTCTAGGCTCCGAGCCCTCAGCACAGAGCCGGACATGGAGCTCAAACTCACGAACCGCAAGATCATGACCTGAGCCGAAGTAAGACACATCTGACTGAGCCACTCAGGCACCCCACTAAAAAAGAAAGAAAGAAAACAAAACACAAAAGGGACTTAGTCAGGGATGTGAATCAAATCAGGGAATCAAAAAGTAAAGCTCCTAAAAGAAATCACATACCCACCAAAGTGGCTAAAACCAGAGAGGCTGACGGGCTGGAGAGGACGTGGAACAACAGGCAGTGTCTACACTGCTGGTGGGAGGAGGAACTGCTATCAGAACTTGTAAAGCAGTGTGCCGTTACCTATGAGAGCTCAAGGTATTCATACTCTGTGACCCAGCGATTCCATGGCCGGACGTTAAGTTACCCAACAGAAATCCACGCGATGCACACCAGGATACAGGACATACGCATGCGTGGAATGCACAGAAGCCAAGATGGACAAGCTGCGTATCTGTAAGCGGGAGGAGGGACAGCCAGCCCCGGATACGGCGACACAGGGAATATACAACGACAATGAAAAGGAATCAGCTACAACTGTGAGCAACAGGGATTAATCCCACAAGTAACAGCGAGTAACAGGAGCAGCCCCAGAAGAAGACATGTCTCAGATTCCATTTATATGAAATCCAAACACTGGAAAAACTCATTTATGGGACTAGAAGACAGAGAATGGTGACATGCAGGATCAGGGAGTGGCACAGGGACGGGCTTCTGAGATGCTCACTACTTTATCCGGGTGCTGGTTAGGTGGATGTGTTCATTTTGTGATAATTCTTCAAATGTACACTTGTAATTCATGCAGTTTTATCTGTGCATATTTTATGTACAATGCATAATCTATTTAATGCAAAAACGTATTTTAATGCAAAATTTTATTTTAAAAGGAAGACTTCTAAACTCTTCAAAAACACCAATATCACTGGGTGCCTGGGTGGCTTAGTTGGTTAAGCGTCCGACTCTTGCTTCCAGCTCAGGTCATGATCTCATGGCTCCGTGGGTTTGAGCCCCACCTTGGGCTCTGTACTGACACTGTGAGCCTACTTGGAATTCTCTTCCTCTCTTTCTCTCTCTCTCTCCCCTTCTCCCTCTCTCTCTGTCTCTGTCTCTTTGTCTCTCTCTCTCTCTCACTCTGTGCCCCTCCCCCACTCACATTGTCTCCCTCCCTCAAAATAAATAAATAAGCTTAAAAAAATACCAATATCCTTAAGGACAAAAAAGGCTGGGAGTAGTTCTAGATCAAAGACGACGACACAGATGTGTAATAACTAAATGTGACAAATGATCCCTGATTGTATCCTAGATGAAAATAAGAAAAGTTCTAGGAGTGCCTGGGTGGCTCAGTTGGTTAAGCGTCCAACTTCAGCTCAGGTCATGATCTTGCAGTTCATGAGTTCGAGCCCCACACTGGGCTTTGTTCTGACAGCTCAGAGCCTGGAGCCTGCTTCAGATTCTATGTCCCTCTCTCACTCTGCCCCTCCCCTGCTCATGCTCTCTCTCTTTCAAGAATAAAGATTAAAAAAATTTTTTAACTTACAAAAGAAAATAGAAAAGTCCTAAAGGATACTACTGAACAACTGGGGATGTTTGAAGAGGAACTGTATATTTGATAAAAGTATTTTGTTAATGTTAAATTTCTTGAGTATGATCACTTATCTTGTCTACAAAGGAGAACATCCTTGTTCTGAGGAGAGACATGCTCAAGAATTTAAGGGGGCAGGGCCATGATGCTTGCAACTGTCTTCATATTTATTTTATGTTTATTTTTGAGAGTAAGGGAGGAGGAGCAGAGAGAGATAGGGAGACACAGATTCGAATCAGGCTCCAGGCTCTGAGCAGTCAGCACAGAGCCCGATGCAGGGCTCGAACTCATGAACTGCAAGATCATGACCCGAGCTGAAGTCGGACACCCAACCACTGAACCACCCAGGTGCCCCAGGTGTTTGCAACTTTCTAATGGCTCAGGAAAGAGACAGGAGATAGACACACACAGGACATGCACACACACGCATGCATATGTAAAAGACACACATACGTAGGTGTGTATGTGTGTACGTATAAATATATACACATGTACATTTAGAGAGAGAAAGAAAGCAAACTTGGCGAAATGCTAACAGCTGGTGAACTAGGTGAAGGGTATATTAGTGTTCATTCTACCAAACAACTTTTCTACAAGTTTGAAATTCTTCAGAACAAAGTGTAAAAGGAAGCAAAAGCAAGCCCCAAATCTGGCAAAACCAAATAACCTAAGACAAGTATTTAAGGATACGCACTTGGGTAAGCAAACCATAAAGAAGAGAGGGAAGAGGTTGCCTTTGGCAGGGAGGCGACAGGAGGGGACATCCGGCTAGCTGGCAGTGTCCTCTTCTTCAGCCTGGCTACTAGACATAAGGATGTTCACTTTCTAACAATCAGGCTGTACATTAGTATTATGCGGTCTTCTGCATCCGCTCATATTTCACTATATTTATAAAACGGTGGTTTCCTAAAGACGGCGCTGAGCAAGGCAGGGCTGCGTGTGTGGCGTGAGGGGCGGTCCGGGCGGACACGCGGGGCGGGCGGCCCAGCCACGCAGCTCCCCGCGACCCGGGGTCCTGCCGGCCGCACGGCGTAGCTTCCGGCGTGGTCACACCGCCACGACGCGTGGCTGCGCCTCAGCGGCCAAATGTCCTCACAGTTCGGTTGCTGTGAAGACACACCTAACTTCTACTGCAGACTGAGTTATTAAAGGTGTTGTAAGATGGTCATTTTTTGTGAAGCGAAGTTGTTTTCCGGGAAGTTATTTTCCCATAAATCACATATAAACACTTACCAAAAAATATTTAAAACTCCCAGAGTTTTGGTCCTTAATTCCTTTCTCCTGCTATTGCTATAAAGATAACAGAAACCAAATATTTACTGTTTACAGCTGCTTGGAATTTAGTTCCAAACGCACTGGTCAGTGGACTCATTTACTGCAGGACTAAACATGCAAGACCTCATGTTGAGGACAAAGTCTCACCACATACAGGATGGAGAGACCCTTGACAGTCTCTCACTGAGGATGTTCTTTTTTTTTTAAGATTTTTTTTTAAGTTTATTTATTCATTTTGAAGGAGAGAGAGCACAAGCAAGGGAGGGGTAGACAGAGAGGAGGACAGAGAACCCCTCACGAGGCGGCTCTGTGATGACAGCAGAGAGCCTGACGCAGGGCTCGAACACACGAACGGTGAGATCATGATCTGAGCCAAAGTCGGACGCTTAACTGACTGAGCCGCATAAGCGCCCCTCTCACTGAGGTCATTCTTGACAATCTGACAACAGTGTGTGTGCTGTCTTCCAGCGCGTGGACTCCAGAAGTGCACTGCCTGCGTTCAGACCCCGATCCTGCTACAGGGGGCCTGTGTAACTCATGCAGGTCCCTCACCCTCTTTGGGCCTCAGGCTCCTAATCTGAGAGGGCATGACACAGCACCTGCCTATCAAGGTTGTTATGAGGATTTCCTGGTAAGGGTCCAGAATTAAGCATTGTATCAGTGTTTCTTCAAAGCCAGAAGTGAAGTAAGTGAGGGAAATAAGCGGGCTCCACACCACACCCAGAGAATGTGACTGAAAGCATCAAAGGCAACTTACAAGGAGAGGGCTCCAGAGACCAGCCCGGCCTGGAACCGAAGGATGCTCTGGCCTCAAGCTGTCTGGCTCTCCGCCCCAGGTTGACCACCTATTTAACCCTTCCTGTGCCTGCATTTACTCGTTTGTAAAGCTGGAGCATTGGAAGTTCCCAGCTCACAGGGCTGGTGGGGGAAGTAAATAACATGAAAAACGCCTGGAACAGTGCCCGGCCCAGAGTAAGCACTCAGTGTCTGCAGTGTTATTTGTGCTGTGCAGTCCTATAAACTAAACAGTGAGTGTATCTGATTCTGGCCAGAAAATCATATTGTCCATTGGTCAATAGCTTGAATGAAGACACAGGAAAGCCGTTTATCACATACGCGGACGGGTGGAAGAGACAAAGGCTCGCGGGTGTGGGAGGAGCTGTTGGCCTCACACCTGCCCCGCGCCAAGAAGGTAAGCAGACATGCTTGGCCGCTTGTGTGTGAGCAGATGAGACTGCTTGCAGACCTTGTGAAGACTGTCTCCTGAGGCCCAAGCTACACTGCAGTCCGCCCCTTATCAACTTGGGATCCACAGCCATATACACACCTCTTTTAACCACCATGTTAACCATAATCAGGCTTCTATCTAATACAACATAACTATCCCTCTCACGGCCAAAAACACACTAAACTTCTCTCCGAAAGAGGCTCCCAAGTCCCTTTACAGTCCATATCTCTTCTAGAGGACTTACCCCGCTTTGATATTTATCCTCTGGAAGGAAGAGCTAGAACCCGAGGGGTAAGCGTGAAGGAGCACAGCTGACCTGCAGGTACAGAAGAAAACCGCTTTAACCCGCACACCATCCGCCGGAACTATGTCTGCCTGTTACAGCAAAAAAAACCCACGGCTGGCGCTGCAGCTGCTGCCAGAGCCACCGTGTGGTTAGGTTCATGACTGTCCACTGTCCGACGCACCAGCCATGCAGGTGAGCTGCAGATGTTGGAAGAATCGTCACCCTCGCATCTTTCTGTCCTGATGGTGGCACTAATCTCTGCCACCCTGCCAGGAACATGATGCTGTTGGCGCCCTATTTTGATGGGCAGAGCAGTTCTAAAGGATTCCACTTGAACTTTCACACCCTAACAGCTCTGACTCCAGGGAACAAATGTCAGAATTCTGCTAGCCTGTGTGCATTTTTCAATAAAACATTATAAAACTGGAGGAAAAAACCACAGAAGAGGTTGTTAGATCTTAATAATTACTTAATATATAATATCAATACTGTATGGTATTAAATATTATGTATTAGTAATTGTTCTGAAATTGATGAGTAGGTTGACACAGGAGTAACGAACACGCTCCGTGATTACGCAGACTCGGTCGAAAGTCAGCCACACTCATGCATTACAGACAAATCCACAGAACACCTGCACACGCCTTCTCCAGTCACCCTGCCAGGCCAGTCACGCACAGGGAAAGAAAGGAATACTGAGCAGCTGCCCTGTCGCATGGAACCCTTGCTCCCGCTTCCTTCTCCGGGAAACACTCCGGTCTTCTGGCTCTCTTCTGACTTCATTTCATCACTGTATCGCCAGGTCTCCTAATTCCTGGGACGTGACCTTAAACATTCCAAGGGACTCCAGGCCACCTTGTCTTCACCAGACACACAGTCTGGTCATCTCCAACTTCTTTACAATCTCACCAATGTGCCACACTCTCTGCCAAGTCTTGTCCGTTGTAACTGCACAGCCCTTACAGCCTGTGGTCTACACAGCACCGTGTGGGAAAGGATGAAGACAATGGGGTCCTATCCCCACAAACAAACCCGTCTCCTCTTCCCTGGGGGCTGCCATTCCCCAGTCATCCCAACCAGCCGGGTCCATGTAACCCTGTTGTCTGTCCTCTCGCTTCCCATCCGGCCCTACCCAGTCTGCCTGCAGAGCCCACTACCTTCTCTCCACGCCCACTGCCTGAGCTTCACATACCAACCAACAGCCTCCTGACCGGTACACCGTCTTCCGGTTTCTCCTCTCCCTGCTCATTGCCTACACTGTCACCCAGCAGACCTTGCTCTAACCCCCAGAGAGGTGTCCTGTCATAAAAGCAGTAACAGCAACAACTACTGTAACTAGCATGTAAAGAGCACTCACTGTGTGTCCAACACTGCAAGGAGCGTTGGCACGCACGATCACAGCACCGAACCCCCCTCTCTGAAGCAGGTGCTACTACAAATTACTGACAGCAGGACTAAGGAGAAGCTCCAGCGTGGCGTCCAAAGTGGTCTGTGGCCTGTCCCTAGGTAGCTCCCACACCTGGAATCTCCACCGCTTCTCCAGGCACTTCCAGCGCTACCTGCCAAGTACCCCACAAGCTGTCACATCATCACAGCCCTGGTGTGGTCTCCCTGCTTGCACTTTTAGGGGTTCCACTAAGGTTCCAATTCTTGTCTGTCTAAGGATTCCAATTACACTCAAAAATTGCTTTGAATGTAGGACTTCACACTTGAAAATGGAAATTCTACCTTTACTAAAAGAAAAACACTGACTACACCATGTCCTTTCACACAAATAACCCCAATGATGGCTTTAATCTAGCCTAAAATTTTTGTTTCTGCGAACGTAGCATTTTACTAATAGTCATTTGAGACAGACAGTCAGAACTCCTGAATCTGAAAGTGTCAGTAGAATCTTAGTTTTAAGGACACCACGCTATACAATTAACTCAAACTATAATAGTTTTTGTATTGCTGTTAACGGTATTTTCCCTCTCTTCCGGCATTTTTATTTCATCAAGAAAGCTTCTGTAAGAGCAAGGAAGTTATAAAGTAATACTGTCTGGGACTCTTCCTCACGAGGCGTATCACTACGAACATTCAGCAAAGGTGCAGAGCACTAGCGGATCTCCTGGTTTCTTCCTTATTTAAACAGGACTTGCTCACTAAAATGACTTACTTAAACAAACATTTAAGGAGTGTCTACTAAGTATAAGATATTGATTCCAAGTTAAACCATTACAAGTCATTTCACCTGTTGACTGAATTGTCTTTGATCACTGTACTTGTGTGGCACTCTGTGTCTCCATTACGTCATCCCGTCTTCCAGCGAGACGGGTGAAATGATTCTGCCTCCAAATGGCAATGGAGGCAATGCAAGACCAGGGGCAGTACTGAGCCAGAGGGCTCTGGCTTTAAGCTGGAGGTAAGTATCCATCCAAAATTTCAGGATGGAAAAGATTACACAAGATAAAGGCAGAAAAGCAAAGCCGAGAGAGGAAAATTCTACATGAAGCATTAGAGACCAGCAGTGTTTTAAGGCTTCCTACAGAAGAGGAAAGTCTAAGACAAAGTTAAGTTTGGGCAGGACTCACTCTCAGTAAGGGAACTGGCCCCCACTCATAAATCTCTTTTCTACCTTTATTTTTTCCTTGTATTGATTCTCAGCCTTTTGGCTAAAATCAAGTGTGTTTTTTCCTTCCAAAATGCTAGCTTTCTCTAAATTTTCAGATCTACGGTCAAACTCAAGGAGCATTTGACTGCGACCGTGTAGGACTCTGAGATGACAAAGCTCCATTCGTACGAAGACAACAAGGTGATGTGTGAAGAAAAAAGTGGATGCTTCATGAGTCTGAATGAAAAGTTTCTGTTTTTATTTAACAGAATTCATTTTTTAGAAGAAAAAAGAATCATTCTTCCCCCTTCTTTAAGAACTGAATTCTTGGAATATTTTGCCTATTTATTTCTCTCCCCCAACCCCATTTTTTAAAAATGTTTATTTATTTTGGGATAAAGAGAGCACAACCCGGGGAGGGACAGAGAGAGAGAGGGAGAGAGAGAATACTAAGCAGGCTCCATATTGTCAGTGTGGAGGAGGACGCGGGGCTCAAACTCACAAACCATTAGATCACGACCTGAGCCGAAATCAGGAGTTAGATGCTTCACCTACTGAGCCACCTAGGCTCCCCTCTCCCAAACCCATTACCCCAGCACCTTAATCTGGCGGATTCTGTTAGGATTTAATTTAGATAAATTTCCCACAGGACCTGGATTCAATTGGTGGTGGAACAGAATTTTCTAGTTGGCAGGATCTATAAATACTACTTACCTGAGAGAGAAGGGATAAACATACAGTGTTTCTAGAGTCTAATGTGACGCCCACTCTCCAAACCCCACAAAACCCTGGAAAAATGGGCCAGAGCAGTGATGAGCTGGGGGCTGGCAGCCACCTGCGCCCCGTGCTGCAGGGCCTTTCTCCTCTGCACGGGAAGGGGGGGGGGCTGCATCTAGAACACCTGCTTTCCGGGGCTTTCTGGATACAACATAATTTGGGCAAATCACTTTGGACACGACTAGTTCAGGTATGATAACTTGCCAACTATCTGACTTCAGCAAGGGACTTAACTTCTCTGGGCTTCACTTCTCTTTTTTGTAAAACAGGACTTAAGAATATTAAGACTGTACCCTACAGGATTACTTTGAGAATCACGGAATTTCTTACATATAAACATAGAGGACCATTATAAGAAAAGGTGTATACCAGCAGAAAAAAATCAGAAGAAAATTCCTTTATTTTCTAATAATTTGGAGTCTTTTATACTTTGCCTAGACTCCTCAGTGCATTGCAAGAATAAGCACATTAAGTTCAAATAACAATGTCACTAAATATCTTTGTGAACCTGGGCAGGGCACTTCAGTTCCATGGACCTCTATTTCTCCCTTTTTAAAAAATGAGATAGTCTAACTACAATCATCTAAACTACAAAGTGCCTTTACTAATTCTAAAATGTAGGATTTAGAAAATAAAAGTCTATGATTTGATAGAGCCATTTTTGTTCAAGATATTAAGCAATGCCTGGCACAGGGGATCCAAGAAAGGGTCCCTGGATAGTTACACGTTGTACCTTAGAGCCTTGGTCTTCTCATCCATCATAAACCTATGGAATCAAAGTATGTAAAATCTAGCCACCAATGACAGCAGTTTACCATCGACAAACACAACTGCATTTAACCTGAAGACAACGAATACAACTGTTTTTCATTAAATCAGCTTTGTCTCTGGATGGATATTCACACATCCCAATTTAGAAGCCTGTTTATTTTGAGAGACATAGAGTATCACTTTCAAACCTTCCTACATTTAAAGATCCTCCGGAATAAAAGCCTGCATGTCCCACGAATCTTCCAGGGCCTCGCTGGGAGGCCCCGCCAGCACTCTGCACAGGCAGATGGACTCCCCATCCCGCTTCTGCTGCCCCCGGGATAGTACATCTTTCCCCAAACGTGCACTTCCCAGCGTTACGGTGATTGGCCCCCAGCTCCCCTGCCTGACTACATTCTGAGCCCGTGCTGGCTCTACATTCTGTGAAGCAAGTATGTGATAAAGTAAACTCATATAAGTTAATATAACCTTAACTTACAGGTCTAAGTACAAATTATAAGTGTGCTGTAAGTGACTCCTCAGACAAAGTCCTGAACTGAATGCCAGCTCTGTTTTTAGGCCCTTTGGCGATATTTGAGGGAATCTAAGCATGAAAACAAGACCAAAATAAGGCGGCTACTGAGGGAAAAGAAAAAAGTGAAACCTAGGTAAGAATAAGCAGTTTGAACTCTGTTTTAATTAAGAAAGACCCAAATTTTTTTCATTTCCCAGTTTGCTCAATTCATCTAAGAGGGGAAAAAGATCTCAAGGAATAATTAGCTTTGAATATCTTTATGAATTTATAGTTCATATTAATGATAATGAACCTAAACTTGAAATCTGTGTCCACAGCCACCCAAGCAGTAAGTGACAGGGCTCTGCTTAAACAACACATGCATTTTCTCCTATTTCCCAAACTCACATCGACCAACATCCTTTGTGCACATTCATGTGTGAACACAGCTACACTTCTCTTATTAGCTTTGTAAACAAGGATAAAAGGGTACTGGCCGCAGACTTTGTTGCCTGTGTCAGTGTGTCCTGCTCGCGTGTTCGCATCCTGGGACAGAGTGAATAATCCAGTGTTTCCATTCGCCCAGAAGGAATCATTAACTCTAAAGGAGGAGACTAGTAGCCACTTCCAAGGCAATGTTAAATGTCACACTCCACGGAAAAACATTGCGGCTGTTCTTCTGTCCTTTCATTTACATCCAGTAGATGTACCTCTCTAATAGAGCCCTAAGGAAACTAAGACTCTCCAAAACTTCTATGCTACTCATTAATGTGTGTCTTCTTTTCTTTTCTTTTTTCTTTTCTTTCCTTTCCTTTCTCCTCCCTCCCTTTTCTTCCTGCTCTCCTTCTTCCTACCTTCCTTTCTTCCTTCCTAGAGAGCACGAGGAGGGGAGGGGCGGAGAGAGAGCAGAAAGAGAGAATTCCAAGCAGGCTCCACGCTCAACACGGCGCATGACGCGGGGCTCAATCTCACAAACCAAACCATGAGATTGTGACCTGAGCTGATATCGAGAGTCAGACGCTCAACCGACTGAGCCACCCAAGCACCCCGAAAAACGTCAGCTCTTCTTGCAGGGCACAACTGGACTGACTAGGGAGCTTCCTGTACAACCAAACCCTTTCTTTCTGTGGACGCTGTCACAGCCCGGTGCTTACTCCGGACGGAAAGGCCACAGCGGACCTTTAAAACTTTGCATGCAGGTCATCAGGAAGCTGCGTTCGCTTGAACCCTTTCGAAGCAACAATTCCACCCCCCCTTCAAAACACTTCATCAAAAAGTAAACAGAACTGTGGACACCTCTCATTCCTTGTGTACACAGCAGGTTCAAGGACGGCAGGCAGCACGTTTTCCTGAACAGTCCGGCGGGAGTTGGGCCCAAGGTTACCCACAGACCTTGCTTACGGTTTCTGGAAACTGCAGAGGATATTCCAAGAACACAAGAGAACAAGATCCCTGTTCTGGTATGAAACATGCCCTCGAAAACGTGCGCCGCTGTTTAAACCGCAGATGTCCCGTGACCTTCCTTACTCAGGAGCGATGAGGCCCCTTTGTGCACTGGCTCTCCAGCTACACTTGCGTTCTTGCCGGGGCCCCCCCGGCCCACTTGGACGTGTGGCGCCGTCTTCCCTCAGCCCCACGAGGGGACCCGGTTCTCCAGCGTGCTCCTCCTGCATGGAGACAGGTCTGGGGCTGGGAAAAGCACCAGACAGAGATCTTTCCATGGTTTCTGTTCCCTGTCATTCTGCAGGGAAGAGAAATATTTAACAATTAGAAATTCTCAGGCAGGTGTAAAGAGATATAATTAATCATAAAGACTACTGTAAAGCTGTGTCTGCACTGCTATTTTAAAAGTAGAGAATGCTAACAACATTGACACGAAGTCTCATTTCAATGAAGGTTGAAGACGGCAACTACGTGTTGCTCAAACCTCAGTTACTTCTTTGACGCTGAAAAACCATCGTCAGCGTGTTACATACCAGGAAACAAAGAAGGCTGCTCCCTCGCCACGCTTCTCTTCTGTGGTTTATGTAACTTCTCCTTGCTCAACAAATGGCGCTACAATGTCAAGATGGAGCTTACTACGAAAATGGATCCATTATAAACCGACCAAGAATAACACATGCTATAACTCTGCTCATTTCAAAAGGTCACGGGTGAGGTGAGAAGAAACACCAGCTCGCTGTCAACAACCACCGAGACGGGCGCCTCACTACACCCACCAGGGAACCTAAGGTGGTAAACAACAGAGAACACGGCCACGGACAACTCCCTGCCTCCTAAGAGCTGCCGACTTCTGCCCTTTCCGGACGAAGCGGAAATCCCTTGAAGTCAGGAACACGTGTCGTTACTCGCCGCCGTGTTTTCCACAGACCTTGACGCAGTATCTTACACCAAGCAAGAGTTCAGTACCATTGGGAAATGCTACATTCCCAGCATTACTGTTTCCACTGATGACCCTCTAGCAGGGCTGTTCCAGTCCCCAGACCACTCATAACCCTGGGGTTCGAAACCCCTGGTCTCCAGATCGTGACTTGAAGCCTAAGCAAGCAACCAGAAAGTCCCTGGGCCCATCAGGACTTGAAAGTACCAAGGTCCCTTCTCAGTCACGAGTCCAATAAGGAAACAGTAACCTGAGAATAGATAGGTTTTAAATACAGGGAGGCAGAGGGCTTCAGAGAGCCTCACATGTGCCACCCACCACGTCTGCTTCAAAGGCCACAGATCACACAGCAGCGTTTCCTCTGCTCTCACAGTTGAGCAGAACCTAACCTGGAGCTACACACGAAAGGGCCGGGGGAATACAGCTCCAGGCTCTTCTAGAGAAGAAGGAACAAGTTGGGGTTGGCAGCACTGTCCCAGTGATGCTGGACACACCCTCCATGGTGTTCCTGACACCATCAGACCCAAGGACGCCGACTAACAAGACACTGGAGACTTTGTGCCAGACTAGCCTCAAAAACAGTCACTGGAAGGTCAACTTGAATCTCAGCAGTCCACTCTCTAAGCTACTTCTGACCCAATCTCCATGCACACAGATCTGTCTTCAAGACCCTCTGGTGAACTCACCTCATACTTCCAATCCAACTCTTCCAAAGCACTTTTGCCTCCGTGGGCCTGACATCAACACAGACAGCTGATTCTTCCAAGTGCCAACATCTTTCGACCGGGCTTAGCAATCAGTATTGAGAAGGAAGGCCTTGTTATCCTCTTACAGTGGGTATGCTGTTCCACTGCAGCTGCTGCTATAAAGAACTATCCCTGGGGGCGCCTGGGTGGCTCAGTCGGGTAAGCGTCCGACTTCGGCGCAGGTCACAATCCTGCAGTTCGTGACTTCGAGCCCCACGTAGGGCTCTGGGCTGACAGCTTAGAGCCTGGAACCTGCTTTGGATTCTGTCTCTCTCTCTCTGCCTTTTCCCAGCGTGCAGACTGTCTCTCAGAAATTAACATTAGAAAATAAAAAATAAACGAACTACCCCTGGACTGATGAGATGACTTTTAATTTTAAGGCAAAGAGGCAAATACGTAGATTTAAAAGTACATGTAGTGTTTGCTGGCACAGGCCCATGGGAGTCTGCCCACTGCTAGGGGCACAGGTAGGAGGGCGCACTCCTGGGGCCGGGGTAAGCACCAAGTTCCAGATGGCCCATGTGTAAGAAGACTGTTCATAGACAAGGGGGCTGATCAAATAAATGAAGACATTGCATAAGATGGAAGCCACCTGTTACTCTTATCACTGGGGAAGAGAGGTACAAGCAGGGAAGGAGGAAGACCTAACGCGAACCAGGGGATCTGAGCTGTAAGTGGACGCATCACAGCTCGTACAGCTAAGTGGGTGGATGGAAAACTATAAATGTATGTGTGCGCACATGCACATATGTGCACACTCGTGTGTGGAGGGGAGCGTGAACATGTATCTTGTTTCCTAACGAAACCCACTGAGGAGGCTTAGCGGCCACAATGCCCCAGGGGCAGTGGACACACCAGGCTGGTTTCTAAAAACCATTCTCCACTAAGAGGAACCGGAGCTTACTGGAGAAATGGCTGGTTCCAGTGCTGGGGCAAGGAAGGTTCACAAGACAGATCTGCATGTGTTGGGCCAAAAGGTAAGCAAGTACCCAACGAATGACGCAGACATGTCAGGAGTACATAGGAGCCAGACCGGATGGGGCCCACGGGCCAAATGTGGGATAATCTGAGCATCAAAGTGGGTAATAATACTGATGGATTATGGCCCAACGCCTAAGATGGGAACCTGTGCGTCTAGTGCTAGCAGAGAAGGGAGGGAGGAGGGAGGAAAGAAACAGCAGGTGACCAACTAGTAAGTGTAAAATAAATGAGGCAATCAGAAAATCACCGTTTGGCAGCCATCACACTAACTGATTCAGGTAAGAATCACCAAAGAATGCTAAAACTAGTGGGTAAAAGTTTAATGAGACACAGGATATTTACATAATCTCAAAATACTTCCCCACAAAATACTTAACAGATGCAAAATGCTCATTCTTTAATTCTGCAGTGAAGAAATCTGATAGGCATCTACTCAACCAATGACAAAAATTAGCACTTCTAGAAATGGGGCAAATCAAAACTGTAGGCCCTTTTGCCAAAAACCATATAACCAGAATCTAATCGTGGGGGGCACAGACAAGCCCGGCTGCAGGACGTTCTACAAAGTAACCAGCCTCTTCTCTTCAAAAATGTCACGGTCAGGAAACACGAATGCTAAGAACCTGTTCCAGACTGAAGGAGACAATTCATGTACCAGCAATCCTGGCGGGGCTTCTGGGCTCACAGAGGACACTCCTGGGGCAAGTGGCAAAATGTAAAGGGGACTGATGGATTAGGACCTGTATGATGGCGATGTTCATTTCCTGACAGTATACGGTGGCTACACCGGAAGGCATCTTTGTTTTTAAAAAATACACACAAAATATTCAGGGACACTGTCTGCAATCTATTCTCAAATGGTTCTGGGGGTGGGGGGAAGTGTGAAGTGTGTGAGTGTGTGTGTGGAGAAAGAGACAAGCGTGCTAGAATGCTAACAATTTAGGGAACCTGACTGAAGGGTCGACACAGGGTCGGCGGGTACCCCCGGACAACCCAATTACACAGTTGTGGTTACACCTACCAGACATAGCTCTTCAAATAAGCTACTTGGGCTAGACCACCACAAAGAAAAGTGTGTCACTGGTGCCTTCCTCACCATAAATACTAAGAGGTGCTGGATCACCAATGCCAAGGTGAGGAACAGCACACCATAATCTCCGGAGAGAAAGGCTATGTCATCTGTCGCTGGATCCCACCCCCAAGCCATACTTAGTGCCTTGTAAATACTCAAATCATGGTGCTCAACAAATCCATGTTTAAAGCAAGCTACTTATTGTAGGGTGAATAGTGTCTCCTCCGAAATTCATAATCATCCAGAAGCTCGGAATGCGGCTTTATCTGGAAAGAAGGTCTTTACAGATATAATTAGTTAAGGATCAACATGAGACCATGCTGGATTAGGGTGGGCCATAAATCCTTACAAGAGACAGAAAAGGATACACAGAGACACACACAAGAAGACAAAGTAAAAAAGGAAGAGGCAGAGATTACAGGGATGAGTCGACAACCTAAGAAACTGGCAAGGACTGCCCGCAGCCACGGGAAGCCAGAGGAGAAGCAGGGGATGGATCCCCCTCAGAGCCTCCAGAAGGAACCAGCCCTGCCAACACCTTGATCTTCAACTTCTGGGCCTCAGATTTGTGAGATCATGTTTGCAGCCACCCAGTTTGTGGTATTTTATTTCAGCTGCCCTAGGAAATGAATACACTAGTCAGAGAATATTTAAGGTAGCGTTTTCAACTACAGTAAAATCTCACTTCACATGTTAATTTCATTAAAGTAAAATCACTTTAACATATTCACATTTCAGCTAAATGAATCTGACTTAGCATCTTAAACCGCACACCATGTAAGGACATTTCTTTAACATTAAGCTGCTGTTAATCTGCACGGGAACAGTGGAGACTGTCAGAGACTAACAAGAGGGGCACGCTGCATTTTTTTTTTCTTAAGAGACAAACTGATTTTTTAAATCATAGACAACCTACTATATAAATGGCACAGCTTCAGACATTCTGATGTGTTACAAATAAACTACAGTAAAAACTTCTGGGAATAGGGGCTAAAAATCCGGGAATGAACAGGATATTTAAGAGGCATGCGGGGCACCTGGGTGGCTCAGTCGCTTAAGGGTCCAACTCTTGATTTTTGGCTCAGGTCATGATCTCACGGTTCGTGGGTTCAAGGCTGCATCAGGCTCTGGGCTGACAACACAAAGCCTGCTTGGGATACTCTCTCTCCCTCTCTCTGCCCCTCTCCCACCCTCTAGCACTCTCAAAAATAAACATTAAAAGGGGGGGGCATGCATTTCCACCCATGACTCATACCACACATACAACACAGTTATACACAAATCTATTTAAAATTTGGCCACAGGAAACTTTAAAATGCAGTGGGCAAGATAAATCTGTGACTGATGGTAAAGAGAGAAAATACGTTTGGATTACAATACTGGAAATAGTTAAATTATGTGGCACTTCTATAGAAAACACAGTTGTTGTTTTTTTAATTGAGTCAGTGAAACAAAAAATAATATTGATATCTGAGGAGGGAACAGCAGTGTGCATTCAGCAAGAGAGCACTCGCCCTTTGAATGGAGCGCCTCACGTTCAAGCCTTGTGTCTATTTATAGCGGCCGGGCCCGCGTCACTACAATGGCTGATTGTACGACGCAGCTGTGTGAGTGCACCCAGAAGGGCAGCCGTGGACAGCCTGCACTTTGATGTTTCCCTTTTTTTTGAGATTTAAAATAACATTAAAAAAACTGCCAACCAGCAAGGTCACGAAATATTTTCGGATGGCACGGGAATGATTGCAAAGTTGTGGTTCATTTCAGATGCGGCGGTCTGGGGCTCAGCCAACAGCCCGATTGCACCACATCCTGCCAGTGCCAACTTCAAAAGTTATTTGCCTCGGAGAGCTCACCAACTCCTCCCTCTCAGTAATAAAACCACGTCCTAGAAGTTTGCAAAGGGTCCCCCTTATCATAGGGAATACCTGAGGGAACCAGGATTTCTCTGACCGCCTTATTTACAATTGCAACCACAGCCGCCAGGCCTCTTCATGGCCCTCACCTCACACCACCCCAAAGCCCCTGCCCTTCCCTGCTGAATCTTCTCAAAACACTTACCACTGACACCCTACATATTTTTCTAATAGATGTGTCGATTTTTGACTCCCTCCTTCTATTATACATGGTTCAGAAAAGCCGGGCTTTGTGTCTGTTTTGTTCTCTGATGGATCCACAAACCTTAGACTCCTGCCTGGCACACAGTATTCACAGAGCGCATACTTGTGGAATTACCTAATTTAAACAGCAGAGACAATGGCTGCAGGAAACACATGGGGATACTAATGACCGATACTAGATTCCAGAATTCGATGCCACCCTTTCCCCACAACCACACACAAACATTCAGGTTTTGTTCATACATTTACGGCGTGCAAAAACAGAAATGGACTCTTAAAATGTCTGAGTTTCTCAAACTGTGGAAGGACGCAACGACTAGGACCTCACAGGGCTCAATTCTGAAACAATATTCAAACCGTGTCTCTTAGATCAGTGTGACCACGTGACAATCCTTCTTGCTAAAGATGCTGGACATGTAAAGCCGTGAGCTAATGAAGTGTGGCCCTAATTAAAGGTGTATTTAAAAGTCATCACATCACACAAAACAATATAGTACTGTGTACAACTCTCATGGTTTTAGTTTTTTTCAGGGGTTTACATCAGTGTATCATGAAAATCTATTTTAGGTAAATAAAACTCAATGATCCACCCACTACTCAGAAATCCTGGAAGGTCAGAAAGAGGCAGAGAGCAGAGCTGCAATGGAAGGGGGTGGGGACACAGGGCAGAAAGGGACAGGAGATCAAGTGGGGACAGGATCAAGGGCTGTTCCGGCAAACTCTGCAAAGCCTTTCTTCCACACCAGGGTTGCCCACACACAGAAAGCCAGTTCTATTCAGAATTCACAAGGGAAGAAGCATTTAGAAATTCTCTTGGAAAGGAACAATTCACTAGCAGAATCAAGCTGTCATTTCCTAAACCTGAGTAACTCCTTATCAAAGATGCCTGAGGAGCAGCGAGCCTGCAGCTTCAATGACCAGGACTGAGGTTTGCTGAGGACCGGAGGAGGGGGACAAATGGCTTCGAAGCCACCTTCCTAACCCTACAGCAAGCAGTGCTGGACACGCAGACAGGAAGCACCCCGTCAGGGCTTGGGAATGCGAGAGTCTGCAGCACAGAGGGGGCAGGTCAAGTTCCACAAGAGACGGACTACTGCCCAACTGATTTATTTACTTCCCCCTCAGAGGTTGTCTTCAGAAAGAATCTGCATTCTTGAATAATTGCCTCATCATTAGATCTCCAAACAGTTAAAGAATAGCTGCTTCGGGCACAGCCATCTTCCTACCGGCACAAAAGTTCTGTGGCCACAAAGCAAAATTGAAAGGGGCAGTAGGCCCCGCATGAGTCAAAACCAGCCCTCATGGTGAAAAGCAGAATTCTGACCTCAAGCTTCGTCTCCCGGGAGCACCAAGAGGCACCATATGACCCGGAGTCCAAGTCGTCTCCACATCAGTGTATTTGATCCTCACTCTGCCACGTATCTGAGTGTGATGAAGGCCAGAGACACGCAGGTTTCTCCACGTGCACTTTCAGCGTCGGCTCCCACAGACAAGCCGGTCACACTCGCCGCACCCATGCCCTGCTGAAGCTGCCTCTCACCACAGCACCCACTCCTGACGCAGGCCCTCGGCCCGGCCAGTGCAAGCAAGCCACCCAAGCTCTCCTGCAAGGGCCGCACCTGGCGTGGCGACACGCGGCCATCCCCACGGCGCTCTGATTGGGCTCCCCCTCCCCCCCACGTCTCACTCTGCTACCACTTTAGGTCTGAGGGAGGTTTTGACGGACACCATAATTCTTTTTTTTTGTGACTGATGCTTACTTTGTTGTTTCAAAAGCAACGCTTTTTTTTTGTCTTTTTTTTTTTTTTTTTGCTGGAAATGCCTGAAAGAGCCAGAAGTGTAGTGTAATAAAAAAAATAAAATAAAAATCATCAGTAAGCGCAACTGGAAAGATCAACCCCTCTTCATTTCATTTCCACAACTGTTTAATGATACCTCTTCTGAGACGGAATTCACACGCCATACTCCGTGCCCGCTGGAAGCACGTGACCTGGGACGGTCTGTATTTAAAGAGTTGTGCTACCGCCGGCACAATCGATCTACAACATTTCCGACATCCCGGAAAGATGCTCCACCCCCTTTTGCAGTCACTCTACCATCTCAGCTCATCTTCTCCTGTGTCTGCCCAGCCGCTGCCCTGTTCTGTTCTCTTCCAAACGTCAGCCCCTCTTCCCAGCGAGTGCCACCCCCATGCCCAGGAGCCGAGTCCTGACCCCACTCAGCGGAGTTCATGATACTAAAGCTTCTGTGAGAGCAGCAGAGGTCCCACTCAAAAATTTCTCTCCCATGTGAAATGTCACTGCTAAGGGTAATGATGATGATGTAATCGAGAGCATGAGGACAATGACAACAGAAGAAAGCATTTACTGTGGGCTCCAAAGTACCAAGCGCTGCTCTAGACATTACCCAGGGTTTCCCACCACATCCTTACTGCAAGCCAGTACTGCAAGGACCACTACCAGCCCCACTGGAGGGAGGAAAAAACCAAAGCCTGTCGAAACCAAGGTCCCAAAGGCCTAGAACAAACAGAACTAAAATTCAAACCCGAAACAATATGACGCCCACCTCATGCCCGTAAGCTTTGCTATGCTGCCTCTCCCTTCAGAGAACTCTCTAAAATGGAGTCAAGCCGAAGTGACATCATGGGCGGAAATGACAGACGAGGCATTGCCTGGAGAGCCTGGGAAAGGATGTGCTACGAGTAGGAGAAATGGCCGGGGAACGAGAACACAGTGCAGAGGAGACTCGAGGCAGCGGGCTGTGCCGGTGCGGCCAGACTGCGTGTCCTCCTAGAGTAAGACTCACACCGGCCTTAGAGTTCTAGCCTCACCAGGAAAGGGGCCCTGGCTCTCAGTCAAATGAATGATTGCTAATTAAGTTTGTCTGCTTGAACTGGGGAGCTAAAAGAAGTCTCCGAATTAGAAACTGTTGTGGTTAGAGGTAAGGGGAGAGAGTACAACCAAAAATATAATGATTAAACTTAAGGCTTTCAAGCAGTTCAGCAACCTATTAGCAGAGGCTATCTTTAAGGGACGTAAGTCAGTGCTTTTCATTTCCATGTTCTCCATTTCATACTGGTAAATTTCTACAACAAGTTTATTTACACTACTTAGAAAGTTGAAAAATACCCAGGTAAATGACGGGTTGGAGGAAGGTGCAGAATTTCTGGAACAGTGAGAAGCTTCACAAAACTTCCTTCAAAAAGCGATGTTAAAAATGGACAAATTTGTCAAAAACAACCATTTCAGGGCTGGAAATCCACCAGAGCCATACAACATACTGAGACGCGTTTATTCAAGAAGAGCTTCAGAGAACAGTGGCAGTCTGTGGCATGCTAGTCCGGGTGCTCCCGCCCCTCAGCCCGGCTTGGCCCCTTCCTGGGGTGGTAGATCCACCAGGGCAGCACAAGCCTTGACGACTGGTGGCTCCTCTGCGAAATGGGCCAACTTGATGAGAAGCAGACACACCCAAGGGCATTGTCATAAATATCAGTGACCGTGGGCAATTATAGACCAACATCTTAGCTAGCTTTAGGTTGTAATACCATCTGAGGCAAGCAACAAGCTAGCAGCCAAGTAAAAAAACTGACAGGTAGATGCAAAGAATAAGAGATCGACAGTGACAAGCTGCCACATGTCCCTGGAACCCTGGAAGGGTGCACATCTGCAGGAGAGACCGGAGAGGGTCCTGGTCACCAACCCAACCTGGCTGAAATGAGACCCAGAACACGCGTAGGAGACATAAGAAGGTCTGGCAGAAAGTAAGCCAGGAGAGACCTGTAAATAACCCGAACTCTGAATGTGCTCCTCAACCTAAACACAGATCCTCTGCAAAATGATGCCGTGGCTTACAGTGTTTAAGGAGACCTCTAAACAATCACTAGCGAATCGGTAAGCTATACTCGTCCAGGGTGACGCTTAGAAGACTGGGCTTAAATATAAAAACTAGGGGGAAAAATGAGTGGGATCAGTTGCACACTGCTGGGAAGATCGACTCTGCAGAATTAATCCAGACAAGTCATCAACAAAAACATCAACAAAGCTGGATTTTGCCAAGGGTGGTCAGAGTCCAGGGCTGCTGCAGTTTATGAATTATAACATCTAGTTTAAAACATACAATGTGAAACACACAAAGAAACAAAAAAGTATTAGGAACTATACTCAGGAAAAAGAGCCATCAATACAAACTCTACGGGGGCCCAGGTACTAGACTTAACAAAGATGAACAATAGCTATTATAAATATAGTCAAGGACCTGAAAGAATCCATGTTTAATCAATGAAAGTATGATGACAATGACATATCAGAAAGAGACTATCAACAGATTACAATTATAAAGATGAATGGAAATTCTAGAGTTCAAAAGTATAATAACTAATGAAAAATTCACTATGGGGCCTCAACAGCTGATCCAAGACGGCAGAAGAATCTGTAAACTTATAATTATCCAACCTGATAAAGAAATAAAAAAGAATAAAGAAAAATGCCCGGATCTCAGAGACACGATACCATCAAGAATACCAACATGCACATAAAAGAAGTCAAAAGGAGAAGAGAGGAAGAAGCAGAAAAGTATTTGAAAAAAACAATGGCCAAAACCTTCCAAATTTGATTTTAAAAAATTCATCTTCACAGCCAACAAACTCGAAGTAAGTCCAACAAACTCCAAGGAAGATTAACCCAGAGATCTGCTGGACCCCTCATAGTCAAACTGTTGAAAGCCAAGCACAAAGAGATCATCTCAAATGAATGAAGAGAAAGGTGACTCATCATATAAAGGGGAACCACAGTAAGATCAACAGTTGACTTTACATTTGAAATGATAAAAACCAGAAGGCAGTGACAAGACATGTTCAATGTGCTAAAAGAAAAAAACGGTTAGCCAAGAATTCTATATCCAAAAAAACTGAATTTCAAAAGTAAGAAGAGGGGCGCCTGGGTGGTTCAGTTGGTTGAGCGTCCGACTTCAGCTCGGGTCATGATCTTGCAGTTTGTGAGTTCGAGCCCCACGTCAGGCTCTGTGCTGACAGCTCAGAGCCTGGAGCTGCTTCGGATTCTGTGTCTCCTTCTCTCTCGGTTCCTGCCCCACTCATGCTCTTCCTCTCTCTCTCAAAAATAAATAATAAAAAACATTAAAAAAATTTTTTTCAAAAGTAAGTAGAGGGGCACCCGGGTGGTTCAGTCGACTAAGCATCTGACTTTGGCTCAGGTCATAACCTCGCCGCTCATGAGTTCAAGTCCTGCCTCAGGCTCTGTGCTGACAGCTCAGAGCCTAGAGCCTGTTTCAGATTCTGTGTCCCCTCTGCCTCTACCCATCCCCCCGAGCCCCCGCCCCAGCTTGTGTCTCTCACTCGTGTGCGCTCTCTCTCTCTCTCAAAAATAAACAAACATTTTTTTAAAAAGGCCTTGACGGAAAGATGGCCAGCACAAAAGGTAAGTAGAGGTAGACATCTCTGGATAAACAGAGACTGACATCATCTGCTGCCAGTGGAGCTGCTTCACCAGGAATACGAAAAGACGCCCTTCAGGCTAACAGGAAAGGACACCAGATGGTAACCTGAATCCACCAAAAAAATAAAGAGCACTAATAACAGTTATCATATAGGCAAATATAAAAGAGAGTTATAAATACTTTCATCTCTTTTCTACAGGTAACTGATTTAAAAGTACATAAAACAATAACCATATGCCTTTATTTTGGGACTCATAAGATTTGAAGACGTAATATATATGATAATAATACCACAACGGAGGGAGGAAAAGAGAGCCCTTTTTTTGGTCTTTGATGCAGTATTCTGGCTCTTCAAAATACTCTGATGCTGGCAATGCCAGGATGGAGTTCACCTATCTACGGAGTTCACTCTGTAGAGTGGGAAGATACTATACATTTGATTGTCTCTCTCTCTCTCTCTCTCTCTCTCTTATATATATATTTATATAAGCTGCTTATCTAAAAGAAAGATATTTACCAGGCAGGTAATGAAGATATTTATTCAAAATAGATGATGTCTCTTTTTTTTTTAAGTCCTAAAGCTGCTAACTTTGACTTCAAAAGCGCATCAATCATAACTCTTCAAAAAAAGAGATGTGCTAGGTGGGAGCTGACAGAATCCAAACAGCATATACCTCATTTTTGGAAAAGTACACTTCACCGGTTAATGCGTGGTTATAATACAAAAGAGCATCTTTGTATTTAATATTACTATGCACTAAATGAACCAAGAGAGTTAACAGAGAAAAGTTTCTATCTTTTGCTGGAAATGAGTCGGTGTTAATCTAAAGTAGACCACGATGAGATGCATACTGCAAGCTCTAACCACTAAAGTAGAACTGAAGAAGAAAAACGGAAAAACGCAACCAGTGAATTAAAAGAGAACACTATAAAATCTCTGCTAAACACAACAGACGGTGAGGAACACCAGTGAGCAACAAGGGACCAAAGAAGACATGAGTCAGAAAATAAAGAGCCAGCTAGTAGATGTAACACAGCCATATCAATAAGTAAATTTACATGGATTAAACACTCAATAAAAGGCAAAGAATATCAAACAAGATAAAAAATAAGAAAAGTGTCCAACCACATACTGTGTATAAAAGACACAAATAAGAAAAAGATGTACTATGTGCACATAAACCATAAGAAAATTATAGTATCTATACTGATATCAGACTAAATAAACTTTAAGATAAAAAAAAAAGCTACCAGAGAAAAAGAGAAAAGTTTTATAATTATAATTCATCAGGAAGGTATGACAATTATATACACATAAGCACGTAACAATCCAATACCAAAATACACAAAGCAAAAACTGACAGAACTGAAGGAAGAAACAGACAAATAGTATTTGGAGACTTGAATACCCCACTCTCAGTAACTCATGGAACAAGGAGAAAACCATCAAGGACACACAAGGCCTGAACAACACCGTCAACCACTCGACCCAACTGACATCTTGACAACACTGTCGGCAGCAACAGCAGAATACACGTAACATTTTCCAGGACAGACAACAGGCTAGGCCAAAAAACAAGTGTCAATACATTGAAAAGGACTAAAATAATTTAAAGCATATTCTCTACCACAGTGGAAGTAAACCGGAAATCAAGGACACAAAGAAAATGGGGGATCCTCAAATACGTGGAAATTAGAAAACAATGCCTAAATAATTCAAGAGTCCACGAGATTGAAATCACAAGGGAACTTAGAAACTACTTCAAACTCAATGGAAATAAAAACACAGCAGATCAAAATTGCAGAATACACCTGTGGAAAGTGCTGAGAGGGAAATTTATAACTTTAAAAGCCTATAGGAGAAAACGAAAAATGTCAAGTCAATCATAGGAACTTCCACCTTGAGAAACTAGAAAAAGAAGAGTAAACTAAACCCAAAACAAGCAGAAGGAAGGCAATAATAAATACTTGAGTAGAAATTAATGAATTAGAAAAAAGTAAAATCAGTAAGACCAAAAGTTCATTCCCTGATCAGGAACAAGGCAAGGATGTCCACGCGTATCACCTCTACTCAATACTATACTCGAGTTCCTGGTCACTATGATATAATAGGAAAAGAAAATGTAAATGTACGGTAGGAAAGGAAGACGTATAACTTCTTTACTCACAGAAGACATGATCCTGTATACAGAAAACCCTAAAGAGTCTACCCCCCAAAAGTCTAGTATAATACATGAGTTCGGCAAGTTCACAGGATATAAAATCAATATCCAAAAATCAACTTTCTATATACAGGCAATCAACAGTCCAAAAATCAAATTAAGAAACAATTCCATCTACAACATCAAAATTAATAAATACTTAGTAATAAACCTAATGAAAGAAGGGCAAGACTGTACACTGAAAAGTATTAAAAATACTAAAATATACTGAAAATATTGAGTTGTTAAATAATATCTAAATAAGTAGGAGATAAGTATCGTGCTCCTGGATTGGAGGACTCAGTGTTGTTCAGATGATAATTCTCCCCAAAAGGAGCTACAGATTCAACACAATTCAAGAAGTTTTTGTTGTAGAGACTGACAAGAATGGCCAAAAAGTGGATAGTTGTTTAAAGCTGGGTTATGGGCATCTGACAGTTCATTATAATGTTCTCTTCACTTTTGTATGCTTGAAATTATCCACAATAATGGATAGTGGGGTTTTTTTAAATTTGTTTAAGAAAAAGTATTGGAGGAAAGAAAAAAATTAACAACTAAGGAAAAGCAATTAATTTCAGGCGCTGCCTTAATACGCCTCACTCTTCATCCTCTGTTTGCTGAGTCCTCTCTTTGTGCACGTGGCTAGTGCATGGGTTAGGTGAGGGGGGGAAACTGAGAGACCAAACATACAGACTGACAAAGGGAGTGTAAGTGAAAGATCACACACATTTGCTACAGCTGTTACTGTGGTCTAATCCATCACCAGGCTTAAAATGTTTGGCAGTTTATAGCAACTCCACAACTGTACATGTCAATTCTAACGACCCACATGCCAGACTGGAAGCTACCAGAAAACTGTTACAAAATGCTCCTCTATTGTTATGACAATTGCCCAGTAATTTACTTGGATGTGGGCTAAGTACAAATTAGTGGCACTCTAAGATCAAAGCACCCAGATCTCTGAAGTTGCCATCTCCACTGCTCTAACCCATCCTGCCAGGAACACTTGCACATTCCTTTCACTTTCTATTCCCAAGTACACACTATAAAGCCCTGGCTGAAAGGGAAAGCAAGCCTATTTTAGTTTCCTTCAAATATTTGGTGCTTTCCAATTTTACTCCTTCCTTCCCTAATGGAATAATACTTTACATTTATAAAGCATCATTCATCTCCTCTTAAGACCCTTACAAACCACCACAAGACAGGTGGGGCAGGTGTTAAATGTGAGGTGCCGGCAGAACTCCAATGTCACATGGCAGCCAGCACTCCGCCCCATGACTTAACAAGTCACTGTCCTTTCCACTCCCTGCTGCTGCCTCTCAAAGCACAGGGGGCACTTCCCAGCAACAGATGAGGAGGCCTTGTTCTAGGAATGGGGAGGGATGCACCTGAATGGACTGTGATGGGCGACTGGAAATTCCATCTACGTCTCATCATGGAACCAAAAACATAACTTCTAAAAACACAGGATCCTGAAGTTTTAAATAGTATTAAATCGTTCTAACAGACAATACCCCATAAATATTTTGTCTTAAAAAAGCACACTTGATTTTCTCATTTTGATCTATGACTGCAAACATCCTTCTACTTCTTGAGTATGTTTAATTTTCCTTCTCTTCTCCCTAGTCTAGAGGAATAATTTTACCTTTTAGTGATACAGATCATATGTCCAATAACACTTCCACGAGATCCATGAAAAAGGTGAGCACCACTCTTTAGAATAAATAATTCATATCAAAACACTTAGCTTTAAAAGACTCCCACCTGGGGTGCCTGGGTGGTTCAGTCAGTTACGTGTCTGACTCTTGATTTCAGCCCAAGTCATGATCTCATGGTCATGAGATCGAGCCCCAAGATGGGCTCTATGCTGACAGTGTGAAACCTGCTTGGGATTCTCTCTCTCCTTCTCTTTCTGCCCCTTCCCTGCTTGTGCTCATGCTCTTTCTCCCTCCCTCTCTCTCCCTCTCTCTCTCTCTCTCTCAAATGAAAAATAAAAATAAAGACTCTCACTTGTAAGAGCAATCAGAATTTCAAAAATGCCTAGTGAAACATAACCTTGTCCAGGCCAACTTTCTCATTTACATATAATTCAAAGAAAGGACTTATTTTTCCAGACATTGCAATGTTCTTTAGATACAGGAAAGATTCTTTCTTATATCAAAGCAGATGCAACTTCGCTATTCAATTTCCGTATCTTTTATACAATTAAACTGGAAATCATCATAAGAGACAGAATCAGACAACTTGCTGATGCTCAGCTCTTAGGAAAAAGAGTTTTAAGAATTGAAACGACAACTTTAAAACCATCAGAATTGAGGCACCTGGGTGGCTCAGTCGGCTGAGCGTCTGACTTCAGCTCAGCTCATGATCTCACAGTTCATGGGCTGGAGCCCCATATCAGGCCCTGTGCTGACAGCTAGCTCAGAGCCTGGAGCCTGTCTTCGGATTCTGTGTCTCCCTCTCTCTCCGACCCTCCCCTGCTCACGCTGTCGCTCTCAAAAATAAATAAAACATTAAAAAATTTTTAAGTAAATAAAACCATCAGAATACTAGACAGCAGGGAGGGCATGAAAAAAATGCATTCCAAGTTAGAAACATGAGCTCCTGCTCTGAGTGTAGGGGTTTTGTTTAATGAATTTATGAAACAGATTGAAATAAAATTCATAACCAACCTTATTTCACAGGTATAGCAAAATGCTCATTTTTAAAATCCTTCTTGTACTCTGGCTATTTTGTGTTGGCCACTTCCCCTCTCCAGGCTTCTAACAATGAACATATTCTGACAGCAATATACACACAACTCCACTGCAGACCAAGACGGTTCTGGGTCAGACCCAAGACTTCTGGTTCATATTAGGATAGTTATCAAATTAAGATAGTTCTGGCTCGACTGAGTCATCCTACACAGGCAGCGGCGTCCATTTCAAGGTTAACCCTGTGCATCCCCGAGAGCTGCATTTTATGCTCTCTTCTAAATAGAACTGGACCTCCAGAGGAGTTCAAAAATCCACAAACCTCCAGGTGACCTTCAAGAGGAGGTTAAGTTGAGGCTGGAGCTGACCAAGAGGAAGGGAGGTCTGTCACCAGCAGGTAAGAGATCATCTCCCTGGACACCCTCCTCTGACTGTGAACTAACGTATGCAAACATTTATTTTGTAAATTTGTTTACCATCACTGAGTCAGCAGAATCAAGTCTCTGAACCTATTTCTTCTGGTGGGTGAACTGACTCTACAGTTGCACTTTCAGTGAAAAATGGATTCTTTCTTCAGTTAAATAGGCTGGGGTGAGGGGGTGGGGAATGGTAACATTTTTTTCTTTTTTCACTTTCGGGATTTGAAGGTCTGTAAGTTTTTCTATTTGTGGGGGAAACAAAGTCTTTGAATACTATGATTTATACTTAAGCAGTCTAAGAAATGAAAAATGTATATGGGCACCTGGATGGGTCAGTCAGTTAAGTGTCCGACTCTGGCTCAGGTCATAACCTCACTGTTTGAGTTTGAGCCCCAATCGGGCTCTGTGCTGACAGCTCAGAGCCTGGAGCATGCTTCGGATTCTGTGTCTCCCTCTCTCTTTGCCCCTCCCCTGCTCATGCTCTGTCTCTTTCTCTCTCTCAAAAATAAATATAAATGAAAAATGTATAGAATGTGACACTCTCACGCCAAGACAAGTTTACATCCAGTCCACACCCAGTATATCATAAGAGTTAATCTGCATTCACTTTTCCTCACTTTCATGCCTTTAACACACATTCCCACCAATTAGGATAACTCATATAATGGTTTTTTTTAACTAAATTTCTTTTCGCAATAAAAGTAACACCTGTCTGTTGTAAAAAAAAATAAAATAAAATAAAATGAAACAAAAAGTATATAAAACTAGGGGCACCTGCGTGCTCAGTCAGTTAAGCATCTGACTTCGGCTCAGGTTATGATCTCCCAGTTTGTGGGTTCAAGCCCCCATTGGCTCTGTGCTGACAGAAAATTTTTATATTTAAATATAAATATAAATATATATATAAATATAAATATAAATAAAAATTTTTTTTAAATTTTTAATATGAAACTCAAAGTTTCTCTAACCCTACCCTCATGACAAACATTTTCTATAGATTTATGTACATCCTTTAATGCACTTACCATCAGCTTCATGTACATGTACTCTTTTTTTTAAATGTTTATTTATTTGGGCAGGAGGAGCAGAGAGGGGGAGACAAGGAATCTGAATCGGGCCCTGTGCTGATAACAGAGAGCCCAAAGCGGGCTTGAACTCACAATCTGCAAGATCATGCATGACCTGAGCCAAAGTAGGACGCTTAACTGACTGAGCCATCCAGGCATCCCTGCACATGTATTCTTAAACACATCTTTTGATGGAAAATGAAAGCATGTTTCACATATAACATACAATCACTTGCTTTTTCCAATTAACAATTGGTGATGGCTATTTTGCTCACATCGATACACACAGATCCACCCCTTTCTCACAAATACTGACAAGTATTCTTCTACATGGACGGATCAACTCTAATTTACACTTGATAGTCAAGTGATTTCCAGATTTCTGTTATTTTTAAGTAAGAAAGTTACCAAGATCCTCCTAAATGCTCTCTGCGCACATTTGCCAGTATTTTCATAGAATAAATTCCTAAAGGTAGAATGGCTTGGTCAAACGGTGTAACGTGTAAAACGCAGGAAGATATTGCCAAATGCCCTCCAAACAGGTTTCTTCAACTGATACTGCCAAGCGCCAACCGCGTTCCAGAGCACCTGGATCCCTGCCCTGTCACAGCTCAACCAATCTTTGTCATCTCTGCAAAGGAGAGAGATTAAAACTCATCATGCTTATTTCAATCTGTTCTTTTAGTTGTTAGGAAGGTTGTGCACTTAGCCTTCCACGTTACCAGATGTGTGACCCTGGGAAGAGATGAAATCTATCCGTGACTCAGCTTCCTTGTTTGTAAAATGGGGATAAGAGTAACGTCCACCTCCTGCGGAAACTGCGAAGACCTCAGGAGATCACGTGGCTAGGGCTCTCAGCACACAGCCTGGCACACAGCGGGAATCCCACGAAGACTTGCTGAACAATGGGGAAATATAAAATGCGACCAGGCAAACCTCCCAGGGTTAGCTCAGCACTCACCGCTGCTGAGAATCTGAACACTGTTCAGTTTTTACTGTTATCAGTTGCACTGCATTCTTTTTATAAATTGTTTCTGGTTTCTTTAGGACCATTTTCTAAGGCTATTCTCCCAGGATTTGAAAAATGTTACAGTTCTTCCTTCTAGTCTTGAGGGAAAAAATGAACTAGCAGCAATATACACATATCAAATTTTAAGGTTTTTTTTCCTAACTTGGAAAGTAAAATAAATAAATAAATATAAAAAATAAAAAGTAAATAACGGTACTTCAAAACATTCTCATTTGTATTTTAAAACTGCTACTAAGAATATACATTTTCCATATTATTCACTACTTATAGTTTGGAAAATAAGCTTTATCAAGTATAATTTTCATGCATATATGTTTCTCCAAATTATAAATCAAGATAACCAACTTCTTTTATAAGCAATAACTGAAAAACAAACTATTATACATTTATAAATAACTTATAAATAAACACACATATATTTCTTATATGTGACTTTTTTCTACCAGTGGAAAATAAGATATGAACAAAAGTTTAAAATAATATTATCTGATAAATCTAATAAAATTTCTGAGCTTAACCACATTTCTCAAAAATAACCAAGAAGGAAGCCAGTAAGAACATCACCCCATCTTCATAAAAATTAAAACCAAGGAAAGCTACAAAATCACAACTCTTCTTGAGCCAGAGAAAGAGCTAAGGCCACAAAGGCACCCAAGTAGCCTCAAGTCCTAGATAACTCCCACATGAGGAGAGAAGAGGCACAAAGGGTGTCCCAATATACTGTGGCAGAGCCCATGAGAGAGACATGTCTATGGTACAAATGGGATCCACCGGAACAGGTAGACAACATGGATGAACAGATAGAAAGATGGAGCAGAGAGACAGAAAAGGTAAGAAAGAATCAAATAGAAATAAAAAACACAATATCACAGTGCCAGAGACTGACTCACCAAGGGAAGGGGAAGGTAAAAATAACTGATACTTAATGGCCAGGGATTTTTCAAACATAATGAAAGACATCAAACTACAGACTCAGTAGGTACAGAGTACACCAAATGCAATAAATATCAAAATCACATCACATCTAAATTGCTGAAAACTAAAAATAAAGAGAAAACCTCAGAAGCTGCTGGGGCAGGGGTAAGAACTGGGAAGACGTGTTACATTCCGAGAAACAAAGAGGGACTTACAACAGACACTTCATCAAAACCAATGCAAGCTAGAAGGCGATGGTGCAACATCTTTTTAATACTTAAAAAGATTCAGCACAAAAGTCTATGCTCTGAAAAAAAATGTTTTTTAAAAATGAATACGAAGACTTCACTCATATGAGGAATTTAAAATACAAAACAGATGAACATAAGGGAAGGGAAGCAAAAATAATATAAAAACAGGGAGGGGGACAAAACATAAGAGACTCAAATATGGAGAACAAACAGAGGGTTGCTGGAGGGGTTGTGGGGGGGGGGTTAAATTGGTGAAATCATTGTTGCACTAGATGCCAACTAACTTGGATATAAATTAAGTAAAAACTAAAAATTTTGAAATTAAAAAAAATGAGTATGAAGTTAAGACTTTTCATTACCAGAAGACTCACACCATAAGAAATGTTAAAGGAAGTTTTTCAGTCCAAAGATAATATGAGCGAGCAGGGGAAGCACCCTAGACAGCAGCGTGGGAGCAGGAGGGAGGTCAGGCAGCACATGCCAGAGGGCACAGGAAGGCCATGAGGCCCACCCAGGGTCAAGGTTCAGAGATTGAAGGTCCCAAGGACTGGCTTGAGATGCAGAATCAGAAGCTCAGAGAGGTGAAGTGACCTCGCCAAGGCCACACAGCTCATACGTGGCTGTGAATGAACTGGAAACCTGGAGTGTCCAGTTCTAAATGAGCGCCAAGTGAAGTTCCAAAAAACAACAGATGAGCAGAAAAGCTAACGGGCCCCTGGGGCTACCAGCTGCTTGCAAGCGAAATACTGCAGAAGGGGAAGCAGAGTAAGGGTCAGGACCCGTGAGGTCTGATGGTCGGAGGACAGCTAAACACGCACTGGGTGCTGAGTTTGTTCTGTGTGCTGCTGAGGGTGGAGACCGTGTCTCTGTGGCCGGGGGCCCATGCTAGTCCCCAGTTCTCAGCCCCGGGTATGAAGCAGACTCCCGCGGTGGACGTGAGCGTCCGGGGTGCAGCTCCGGGGCACCAGTACATTCACAATGCCGTGTAGCTGTCATCTCCATCCACCTCCAAAACTTCTTGTCTTGCAAAACTGAAACTCCCTGCCCATTAAATAACAGCTCCCCGTGTCTTCCTCCCCCAGACTGTGCTTTGTGCTTTCTGCCTATAATCTGACTCCTGCGGGTACCTCCTGTAGAGACTAATCAGCGTCTGTCTGGTGGTGGGTAGCTTGTTTCACCCAGCATAATGGTCTCCACTATGGTCCCTACAAGGTTCATCCACGCTATAGCATGCGTCAGGATTTTCTTCCTTTTGAAGGCTGAAGAATATTCCACTGCATAGGTATGCCACATCTGGATTATCCACTCATCCATCAGGGACACCTGGGTTGCTTCCAAACCTTTTGGCTGTTGTGAATAGTGCTGCCATGCACGTGGGTGTGCCAACATCTGAGACCTGGCTTTCTGCTCCTTTGCTGTATACCTAGACGTACATTATGAGATCATATGAGAATTCTATTTTTTTTTCAAGTTTTATGGAGATAGAATTGACATTCAGCACAGCAAAAGTTTAAGTTGTAGAACACAATGATTCAACTTACATATATTGTGAAAAATATGACATTTAGAATCGCTCATCTCATAAAGATAAAAGAGAAAGAAAAAAGATAATGTGACAAAGAAACCTAGATCTGTGCAAGAAACGAAGAGTTCCCAAAAGAAGAAAGTACAAAATAAATTAAAATAAATTTTAAACTCAGTTGATCAGTTACAAGCAGCCACTTCTCAGGTGCTCAGGAATCACATGTGGTTGGTGGCTACCACACTGTACATCACAGAAACAAATATTTCTGAGGCTCATTTGGAAAACACCCTCTATAAGGTAATTTAGTGACTAAAGTAAAAATAATAACAATGTATTATGGGGGTATAACATGCAAAATACAGTATTATGACAATAGCATTAAGAATTCTTACAAGGTTCTTATACAAGAGATGAAACAATATTTGAAGGCAGACTGAGAAAGTTAAAGCTGTATATTGTAAGCTTTGGGAAATCACTAAAATAGGTCAGAAAAGCAGCTACATCTGATAAATTACTAGAGGAGACAAAAACAGAATCATTAAAAAAAAAAAAACTCAATCCAAAAAAAAAAGGAAGTAACACACAGAGCCAGGCATAATACCCGTTCCCCACAGCCAGACTATACAGCCAAAAAAGCTAAACTTTAGTGTATATAAATTATGCCTCACTAAATCAATTTTATCTTTTTAAATGTTTATTTATTTTGAGAGAGAACGAGGGGGGAGGGCCAGAGAGGGAGAGAGAGAAGCCCAAGCAGGCTCCTCGCTGTCAGTACAGAGCCTGACACAGGGCTCGATCAGTTTTATTTTTAATCAGAGAAAAAAAAATAACCAAGGAAGTCTTTGCCTTGATAAATTAATTTTGGCACCACAACACAGGCAGAAGACTTAATACTTATCTCACTATATATACAGAATTATTTTGCATTTCAAAAGTACTGGGCTGCCTCACAGACAGCAACATTTCCAAGATGTGTGCAAATACAGGTGTCCTATGCTGGTGATCACAGTTTATAAGCAGTATAGCTAGAATTCAATTTAAGCTCAGATTCCTCTAACCCCAAAGTCTAAATCCATTCTACTAAAGCCAACAGGTTTCTGTGTTTGATGCGTTTATGAACTGAGTCACAAACGCACTTGAAGAGCCAGCTCCTGATAAGACAAGGTAATGGTCTAACACGGTTCTCTGCCTGACACTGGCATTGGGAGTGCCTGTGTGATTAGCACTTTGCCAAACACAATGCAATGCGTCCGGTGCACTGGTCATCCTAATGGGTGCCCGGCTGTCAGCTGCACAACAAGACACGAGATTAGGAACAGACCAGTCAACGCAGGCACACATGGGCATTGTCGTCAGACCTTCACTGGTTGCTGGACAACTCAGGTCCCAGACGTGGAGGGAGATGCCCGCCCCACCAGGAGTGGACACTGATCCCCAGCCGGCTGCATCCTCCCTCTTGTCCAGCATGAGAAGAAATCGTACCAGCAGGCTGTCCATAAAGAGGAAGGTTTAAAAATGACAGAGGAAAGAGAAGCTAAATACTTCTTTGTGTGAAAAATCTAAAAGGGTTTTTTTTTGGAAATTAACAAAAACTTAAGCAAAACCATTACTTTTCAAAGGCACTTTATGGGGCACCTAGGCGGCTCAGTCAGTTGAGCATCTGACTCTTGATTTCAACTCAGGTCACGATCCTAGGGTCATGGGATTGAGGCTGTGTCAGGCTCCATGCTAAGTGTGGAGCCTGCTTCAAATTTTCTCTCTCTCTCTCTGCCCCACTCCCTAGCTTATGTCCTTTCTCTCTCTCTAAAATTAAAAAAAAAAAAAAGCCACTCTATGTAGAATATCGACAAACTGAGCCAAGAGACCTCACTGGCAACATTGAGAAGCATGTAACAGGCATTTATTATTTATGTACTTAAAAAAAAGAAAAATTGATAACCCTTTGAGTACTGTTAATACTTTTTATCCCCTTCTTTTAGTCCCTAAATTAATAATTTAAGCCCCAGAGGATTATGAATGTATGATAGGAGTGACGAGGGAAAACTGGATGTATTTACAACTTACTCTGCTGCAAGCACCAACTCCATGAGCATCTCCGTGCTGAGCACCCACGGAGCACCGTACGCTAAGTGGCACAAAAACATGCCCAGCTGTGTCCCGGGAGCTTACAGTCCAGCTACGGGGAAAGACGACGACAGGACCCAAACACAGGTGGAGACTTCGTTCTTGCGAACACAGAGGTGGGAATCCTGCACTCTGTCTGGGGGGATGAGGAAGGGCTTCACAAAGTAAAGGTCCCAGAGCTGTTTCCTGGAAGGGGAGCAGGGGCTCCTTGCACATAAACGCCTGGCTCATGAGAGAGCCTGCCCTACTCAGGAGAAATGCAGACGGGTTTTTAGAGCAAGTTGTCAAGTCTAGAGTCTGGAAAAGTTGGCTCAGTCCCAGCGTTTTGAAATGCACTTAAGTGGCAGATACCCAGTTAGTGAGGAGAAAAAGAAGGCACAAAAGCACTAATTGATGACAAACCAAATGTACAAGAGAATCAGAGCCCAGTCCCTCGGGTTCCTGCTTCGTTGTCCATCTCAACGTCTCTGCTAGAAAAGTGAATCAGAGCTAAAAAGAGAAAATGAGAAGTCAAACCCACAATTTATGCTGGCAAATCCATAAACCCGTCCACTTAAAAACGCAACAGAACAAGAGATGTAGACTTTGCGACTTTTCCGCCCAAAGGACAAGAGCTCCCGCTGTCTCCCTCCCATTCTGTGGGTTGACATCATCTGTCGGGTCATGCAGAGGGTGAGTGGCACCTCTTACAGGAGAGAAATGTTCCAGCTTTCACCTCCGGGGTCTAAGTGGTATTGTGATAACCGGTGAGAGGTGAGGCACGCAGGGATTTAAGGAGAAAATTCCTGAAATGGTTACCAAACAAGGAGAAGTGTGCCCAGGCAGCGGCTGCAGTGGCCACGGGCCCTCAATCCATGTGACTGCTAGAGATGCACTGACAAACCAAGGAGACATCTGCTAGGAATGCCCCAGAGAGAGCCAAATGACAGCAATACCTAAGAACCAGCCTGCTTTCGGGGCCCGGGGTGGCCCAGTCAGTTAAGTGTCCAACTTCAGCTCAGGTGATGATCTCACGGTTCGTGAGTTTGAGCTGCGCCTCGGGCTCTGTGCTGGCAGCTCAGAGCCTGGAGCCTGCTTCGGATTCTTGACTCCGTCTCTCTTCCCCTCTCCCACTCGTGTTCTGTCTCTCTCTCTCCCTCTCTCTCTCTCAAAAATAAATAAACATTAAAAATATATTTTAAAAAATCATCTGCTTTCTATATATGCTTTCCATGGCCACCACACGAACAACTGGGATTGCAACTGGATTATGGGATATAAAATGGGGCCAAAATTTAGGACTTACTCAGGGAAATTATAGTTTTGTTCAAACTCACTCATATTGGAAGCGGCACAAGATCACGAACGAACAGCGTAGCAAAGACGCATTCTGTTCTAGAAAAACAGCGCCGAGCACAATTCCTAGCGCCACCTTAGCAGAGGGGAGAAAACATCATCCAGGATAGTTTTTGTCTCTGGTCTGCTTATGAGGTCTCTTGGCTTCACAGAGATCAGACACCTTCCCCAAACTCCTTTAGGAATTAAATGCCCCATTTAGCAGCAATGAGCACTTAAGAAAGAGGATGGTATTTCCTTCATTATGAATATTCCCTGCACTCTATCACCCTTCTTTTCTTACAGAGAGAAAATACACACACACATACACACACACACACATGCACCCCACGATCATAGGTTACTGTAACTCTAAGCAGAGAAAAGGCATCTCTTTAGCCTTTACATTTCAGTTTAGTGAGAAATGACATATAAAGACTGAAAAGGGAGGGGGTGCCTGGGTGGCTCAGTTGTTTAGGCATCCAGTTCTTGGTTTCTGCTCAGGTCATGATCTCACTGTTCATGGGTCTGACCCTCACATCCGGCTCCACACTGTCAGCATGGAGCCTGCTTGGGATTCTCTCTCTCCTTCTGTCTCTGCCCCTCCCCTGCTCTAAATAAACTTTTTTTTTAAAGACTGAAAAGAAAAAGATTTTAAATGTATATGATTTTCTAACCAAAAAAAATCTAAGATTTGACTTTTAAAAATAAGGGGAGCTTGAGAACCGGCGGGAGATGGAGCATTACTGTCAACTGCAGATTCCTTCGGTCACTATGTCAACCAGCACAGATGTTTCTCTTTCTCCATATGATGAAGATCGGGGATCCAAGCTTATCCGAAAAGCTAGGGAGGCACCGTTTGTTCCCATCGGAATGGCGGGGTTTGCAGCAATCGTTGGATACGGACTCCATAGATAGAAGAGCAGGGGAAATACTAGAATGTCTGTTCACCTGATCCACAGGCGTGTGGCAGCCCAAGGCTTGATGGTGGGAGCGATGCCGCCTGGGGCAGGCTCCTCCATGGATAAGGAGTTCTGGGCAAAACCTAAGCCTTAGAGGAAGAGCTGTCTTGGTGTGTTGATGGTGCTCGCTCTAGACATCTCATGTTGAGTTTGTATGTTTATGTTGAAAATAAATGGTGTGAACGGGTCAGACAATAACACCATCATTTACATCCTGGTTTCCTTTTTTGCAGACCCGATTTGCCTGGTAACCAAATTACTAGTGACCCGTTAGCTAGGTCATTCAGGGGAGTCAAATTAGCACCAAAGAAACATGTCACTTTTCACTGTACTTGTTAGTGGTAAAACCAGCATCTTCTGAAGTCTTCTGATGAGATGAGTTACAGAGAGAACGACGTGGCAGTCCCCAAGTTCTGCCGGTTGCTGCAGATGATCACGTGCTCTTGATGTTCCGTAGGGATTCTGCTTAATTGTTTTCTGCCTGCTTTGCAGACTGGTTGAGTACTTCAGTTTTTAGGGCTGCTTGGCTCTTAGAACCCTTTCGGAGCAATGCATGGAATATAATATAATAAGCTTCCCCACAACTGAAAATAAGTGTGTTTAAACCAAACCTAAAAAGCTGATAACAGCTGCTTAGAAGTAGTATTTATTTAGAATCATTTGTAAACATGAGAATAGCTTAAGTATGGGTCTCAGTTTAGCTTTTCTTTATAATTGCAGAATTATATTTATGCTGCTGTTGTATGACAATAACTTTTAAATGTCATCTTGAAATAGAAATGTGTATTTTAAGTACTAATGCAAAGGTAAATGAAAAACACTTTTTAAATGTATGAAATTTATTTTTTTGTAAGAATCAAAAATGTTAACAAATTACCTATAATTGAAGTGATTAGTGATTTATCAGCAAGGTGGTTTGGTCAGACATTATACACAAACTTTGGTATACTCTAGAGTGCTATCACTCTTGTAAAACTTTCTTGTCTAACCTGAATTTACATTCCACGGGGATAACATGGTAAATGTAGTGTTATTAAAGTACGAGAACACACACACATACAAAAATCGGAACCATGGGGTGCCTGGGTGACTCAGTAGGGACCCAGCTGCGGTTCAGGTCATGATCTCGTGGTTCGTGGGTTCGAGCCCTGCGTCAGGCTCTGTGCTGACAGCTAGTTCAGAGCCTGGAGCCTATCTTCAGATTCTGTGTCTCCCTCTCTCTCTGACCCTCCCCTGTTCATGCTCTCGAGCTCTCTCTCTCGAAAATAAATAAAACATTTTTTAAAAACCAGAACCAAAGAACATTCAATAAAGTGGCCAGTGACATAGAAAAATAACATTTTCAGCTTTCTAGTTTCACATAAAGTTAAACACACCATACAACCCAGCAGTCCAACTCTTCTGTATTCGACCAGGAGAAATGAACATACTTGCCCACAAAAGACTTTGTGAATGTTCATAGCAGCTTTATTCATAATAGTCAAGAACTGGAAACAACCCAAACATCCACTCCTGATGAGAGGATTTTTTTAATGTTAGATGTCCACACAAAGGGATGCTATTTAGCAATAAATGAACAAGCTACTGACACATGCAACGACATGGATGTGTCTCAAAAGATTAATTCTAAGTGAAAGAAACAAGTCACCAAAAAGACCACATGTTGTGTGATCTCTAGAACATTCTGAAAAGGGCAGCACTACAGGGGCAGAAAGCAAACAAGGGGTCAGTACGAGCCAGGCACAGGGAACGGGACGTCTGTGCGGGTGCGAGGGAGCCCGGGGGGTGGTGACAGCGCACCGCCTGTCAAGCGTGGTAGTGATCCGGCAACTGCAAACGTGTGTTAAATTCTCCGAACGAGGCTCTTTTTAAAACGGGTGGGGTCTCACTGTATTGTAAATTATAAAAACGGGCGGCTTTCCTATGTACCAACAGTAACTGGCTACAAAATAAGATGAGAAAAGATCCTATTCATAGGAGCAAAGAAAGCCAGTAAAACTGAAAAATAAAGTTAAGAAGTATGTAGGGCCTCGTGAAATATCTACAAAACTTTACCGAGCTAAAGAAGAGGGACTCGTATAAACGAAGAGTTGCCAGCTTGCTGGATGACAACACCCAAAATTGTACAGATGTCAAAGTAATCTGCAACCTAAAAGAAAGTAAACCAAAATGCCAAAGGGCATTAATGAGAAAACAGCAAGTCAAACTTTGAGCTGGAAAAATAAATGCATAAAAGCAGAAACACAAATTTTAATTTTTCAAATTAATAAGGAAAAGACAAATACCTCTCTTCACAGGCAACTCCTAAAAGAAGAAACAGTGACAATACACATATGAAAACACCGTTTGCCTCACTAGTAATTCATGAGAGCAAAGACCATGACCAATAAGAACATCTGGCACATCGCCGTAATTTACAGTACTATTCCATCAAATCTGAGACGCTGCTTCTAAGATGTATCACTACTTTTCGTTCTACCAGGAAATGAAAGAAAGTGCTGCCAATGAAACTATGACCCACCTTAAACTGTCTGACGCATCCTGATATGAGGAGTGTCTGGAAAATGTACGCCTTAGGATCATGACATATAGTGATACAAAACTGGAAACAATCTAAATTTCCAAGAAGGGACATGTCCCAAATAAATTATAGAACACCCCAATAACAAACTATTACGTCATGTAAGATGACTGTATAGATGTATGTACAGACATATATATGTTCATAATCCATTAGGTGGGAAAGGTGATTGTAAAACTATGTCTAATGGGATACTATTCTGTCAATAGATCATTATTGATATATACGCATGCACTGAAAAAGTCCATCAGTCTTGAATCAAAATGTCTCAGTGGCTATCTCTGGATGGAAAGAGTTTCTTGTATCTTCTTTTTGCTCATCTGTCTTTTCTGAAGGTGAGATCACAAACGTATTTCACTCTTGTAATAAAAAATAAAAAATAAGGTGTCCACCCACCTTGCCAATTGTCTACATTTAAGTCTTCTAAAGACACATATTTCTTAAGGCTGCAATATTTACAAGGGGAGGGAATCCTGAAACAGTCTGAAAGCTCAGACCGGAAGTAGTTAAACAAAGTATGGTGATTCATTCCAAGGAGTATTACATCCTCCTTATAGATAAAAATATGTAAAATACATGGATGCCCAGAAAGTCAACAGAAAATGAAAATACAACTTGACTGACAGCATTTTATTGAAAAACTTACCACCTGTCCCTAGGAATATGAAGTCACAGTCCTAAAAAGAGAGGTCAATGAAGGCATCAGATCATATATAATTGTTCACTTTTACCTTTTAATTCCTTTTTCATATAAATTAATTTAACAGAGGTGATTTTAAAAAGTACACACCTTCCAGAACCACTCAGCATTCTATAGGTCTCTAACTCGGTAGAAACAAACGACCCACAGAGAGGACTCTCGTCCCCTCCTGTCCTCTCTAAACTCCTGTTAACAGTTTTGTTTTTCAATAAACCTGTTCTACCGAGAAAAAAAAAATTGGGGAGAAACGTCTACAATACAGGAAAACGCAGCAAAAAAGTTTCGTTCGTCTCTGTGTGCATGCTTTTTTCTGTTTTCTGGTTAAGGAAAACATTTTCAAGTGCATAAAAACAAGGAACTAAAATTAGATAGACGAGAAATGAACCTTGACTCATGGTAGGGAAAATGTTATTTTTAAACTCAGAAATATTTATAGGCCTGTGCTTTACGGAGAGGGAAGACAGGCGTGCTAATGTATGTCGATGGCACAGCCAGGGCAGGGGCTGGAGACTCAACAAAATACTTCCACTGCATGTTTATGTTCCACAGGCCACTGGCACTTCACACGTCTTCTCTCATGAAACACAAATGAGGGCCAATAATTATGGAGTGTTTGAGGGCTCTATTCATTTAACATTAAAGAAAATGTAAACAGCGCACACCCGACCATGTACCATCTCTGCCTCCTCCTCTGGCTGAGCATAGAACCGGGAATGCTTCCCAGCTCTGAAAGAGGGGCTTTGGGTCTAGACAGTCATCAACCCTGCAGGAAAACCAGTACTTTTCAGAGCTCCAGACCTAAGTTTAAGAAATGATTTATTGTGTTTTTAAAAAGACACATACGTGTAATCTAAGACACTTAACAGGTAATATTAAGAAATAAATCTTTAGGGGCGCCTGGGTGGCTCAGTCAGTTAAGCGTCCGGCTGCGGCTCAGGTCATGGTCTCACGGTTTGTGGGTTCAAGCCCCGCATCGGGCTCTGTGCTGACAGCTAGCTCAGAACCTGGAGTCTGCTTTGGATTCTGTGTCTCCCTCTCTCTCTGAACCTCCCCTGCTCGCACTGTCTCTGTCTCTCAAAAATCAATAATAAATAAATAAATAAATAACATTTTTTAAAAAAGAAATAAATCTCTAAACCTGTAAAAACCACATTCATCTTGACATTCATAATACCGCTCAAAAACCTTCAAGAGAAAAAAAATAAAACCCTCAAGAGTGCTTTACCTCCCGCCGTATCAAGTCTAAATGTCTTCCTTTTGCATGTTCACACCATGAGGCCAACATGAGAGCACCCGCACTGAGCCCCCGGGGCAGTGGGGGAGGAGGACAGCTGTGACAGCAGGGGCGGGTACGTGAGAGCTAATGGAGCAGCGGAAGGGGCACAAGTCTGCACTCTGGAGGCTAAGGGGAGGGAAGGGCGACAGAGAAGCAACGTTCTTTGACCAAACTCAACCGGTGGGTGTGGCCTCCAGGGGAAAGACCTCTATGCAAGGTGTAAGGGACTAAGGCCGCCTTGGAGAACTGGGAAGAGAAATACAAAGGTTGATTGGGTTCCATGATCCAATTTCACAAGTCTCCCCTTAAAAAAAAAAGCACCTAAATTTTCATTTTAAAAACCCTGCACGTTTTAACTAAAGCCACAGCCTTAATGCTTTGCATCCCCAATACCATTCCCCTCCTTCCTGCCCAAGTCCCCACCACCCACCCTTCCTGTAACAGAACCTGATTCCCTCTGGGGGATCTTCCTTCCGCCTATTTAGGAAGGAGACCCCCTCGCCATGCGCACGGCCCCAGTGGATGGAGCTGGGTTAAGTCCAGGTCGAGGGGACCTCACTCCCCTTGCCAGAGACTGATGAGGACAGGGCACATAAAATTAGACGCGTGAGCAGAAAATGCCCTCTTCTTCACTAGACGTCATTGTGTGATCCGGAATGGCTGCAGCCACCTTTTGTCATGAGGAAATACCTCTCCCACATGGCAAGAATGGCAGAGAGCGAAGGCAGAAAGCACCTGGGTCCTTGAAAATGTCATCAAAACACGACTTAATCACCCCTGGAACTGCAATACCTCTTGTTGAGATAATAAATTCCTTTGTTTGTTTGTTTGAAGCTACTTTTTGTTAGGTCTTCATTAACTCTCACACTATCATTCGGAAACCATCTTGACTTTATTTGTAAGCATTTCTCCATATATTTGCATCCCTTGTAAAACAGGGAGTTTTCTATTTTATGCTGAGGCTTTCTTTTGTACACTTACTTGTTAGGTAACAAATCACCTTCTTCGAGGAAAGCACACGGTAAGAGCTGTGGCAGTGCTCACAGCATTAGGGAGGGTACTCAGTCTGGAGGACGTAACGTGCTCCGTCGCAGCTAAGATGGGCGCACTGATTTCCCCGTGGCTAAATAAAGTGCCACGCACTAAGATCCTGCGCTCCATGACTACACCACTTAAGCAATCTTGTAACTATTAATTAGGCCCTCCCAGATATTTTGATATCATGGAGGAGGGGCCCCGGGCAGTAGATAGGAATATTCTAGCCACTAGAAAAACACACCTCCTCCAAAAAAATAAACACATTGGCACCTAGTTTATACATCAGTCCCACGATTAGCATGTATCAGTCTTCCAAATACGTACCAAAGCACACTGCACTGTAACTCAAATACCATAAATTCATCTATTTATAGTATACAATTCAGTGACTTCCTGGGAAAGACACAGAGTTGTGCAACATCACCACAGTCAATTTCGGAGCACTCTCATCACCTCAAAAAAGAAACCCCACACCCATCAGCACTCACTCTCCATTTTCCCTCCATCCCCCCGAGCCCTAGGCAACCACTCATTTACTCTCTGTTGCTATGAATTTACCTGTTCTGGACACTTGAAACAGAATCACTTCACATGTGCCTTTTGTGACTGGCTTCTTGCACTTCTTCACCCAGGCTGCAGCATGAATCAGTACAAACTTCCTTTCTGAGGCTGAACAATATTCCTCTGTGAGCAGAGACCACACTTTGTGGATCTGCTCAGCACAGGATGGACATCTGGGTCGTTTCCACCCTTTGGCCATTACGAGTGATGCTGGTGTGAGCACTCGCGCACGGGTTCTGGTGTTGCGTGAAGACCTGTGTTTTCCATTCTTCGGGCGCACCCCTGGAAGGGGGCTGCTGGGTCACTTGGGACTTTGAGCACTCCGTGTTCCCACCAGCATGACAGGGGCAGCCCGGGAGACTCTGGAGATAAGGACCACAGGTGGCTCATCCTCATATCCCTGACCTCCAGTGGGGACTCAAACACTCTGACAAATGGATGCAAGCAAAAGTGGCTTTAAAAAGACAAAGCCAAAGGTGGCCCAGCAGAGTGACAAGGGCGCTGTTAAGGACCGGTTTCCTCCCTGAGGGGCTCCTGACACACACACTGCGCTCCTTCTGCCCCCTGGAGAAGCCAGCCCACCCCTCCCGGAAGAGTTGTACCTACACCTACAGGCCTGAATAACACCCTAACGAAGGCGAAGGGCACTTGCGGGGACTCCATTGGCCTGAGGGCTGCCTCAGTTTGGGGGATCGTCCGCTTGCGGCAATCATAATCCAGTTGTCCTGTGGGGCACCCCAAGCTGCCCCATGAGGATAACTTCTCAGGCGGACCAATAAACCCGGCGGTGGAACATACCACTCCCCAGAGCGGGGAGCTGAGGTTGCACTGAAACAGGCCCCTTGGCACCCGGGAGTACTTCCCACCCACCCCACCTCCTCAGCAAACAGCAGGCTGGAGCCTGGCTCACCTACAAACTCACCAATCTAGCCATAGAGGGACCCTGCCTCTTCCTTTGCCCTAAGAGAGGAATACTGTATTTCTGACTAGAAACTCTGTTTTCTCCTCTTCTACCCTAAAAAGTACTGACACTTGGTAACACTGACAAGTTTACATATTCTTTCTTGTTTTAACTACATAAAAACAAATATAAATGAACTATGAACTGATGGCCATGTTTGGGAGTTGAGCTCCTTCAGTGGTCAATGTTTTTTTAGAAAAATGTTCTATATTAAGGATGCATTGTGGGAACACTACTGGCTGTGGACACTATCCCACATCCCCGTGTTCTAAGGATAGCTAACAAGAGGAGCGTGTCCCAGACGGGCACAAGGGGCCCATGGGCTCGCCTGACCCCGCAGAAACCAGAGGGGAAGACTAATTTTACTACGCTGCATTTAGATAGTTGGAAATTCATTTGAACAAGAAAGTTCCTAGAGCTGTTTGGGTTTTTGGTTTGGGGTTTTTTTTGGGGGTCAATATTTAAATAGTAATTTTTTTAAAGCTTGCCCTCGATACCAGCTGTTTATCTAACACACAGTTCCAAAGTTGCCAAATCCAATGCCAGCCTGAAGGAGACAGCCAAAATCCATATGTTTATCAGAAAGAAAAGGTCTCTAAACATGTTCTATCTACATTATACTTTTATCTTGATCACAATACCACTGCAAGTCACAGTGAACACAGTCATTGTTTCAAGCAAGACATATCATGCCCAGTATTACCAACTACCAGCTTACTCTCCTCACCTTGGAAGATGTTTTCAGGAACATCTGACTGTTAGAGGCAACTTTTTACAGGGTCCTTCTTAGGAGTTTCTCATTTTAAAAAGTGGTAGAGGTTGGTCAAAAAGTTTAACATACAGTTACCACATGGCCCACCAACTCCACTCCGAGACATATGCCCAGAAGAATTAAAAACATGTAGTCAAAAAAAATGTGCACATGAATGTTCACAGCAGCATGACTGTCAATAGCCGAAAGGTGGAAACGGCCCCGGGGTCTACCACGCCATGAGCAGACCAACAAGATATGGTCTATTTTGTTCAGCCATAAAGAAGAATGAAGTTCCAATATATGCTGCAACATGGGGAACCCTGAAAACACGCTGAGGGAAAGAAGGCAGATACAAAAGGTCACATATTGTATGAACCATCCATATAAAACATCCAGCACAGGCCGAGGCCCCGAGACAGAGAGAAGACCTGTGGTTGTCAGACGCTGGGAGGAGACGGGGACAGTCATGACTGCTAATGGACACAGGGTTTTCTTTTCAGGTGCTGAAAATGTGACAGTTGTGTGACACTGTGAGTGTACTAAATGCCAGTGAATTAGGAACTTTAAAATGGTTAATTTTATGTTATGTAAATTTCACATCAATTTCAAAAACTGAACAGAGCATGAGGAAACTCCTCAGGAAACTAGGGTAACAGCAGGGCAGGGGTGGGACTTTACAAAGTTCTGGATACGGCGCAAGAAGCCCGTCGTGGGCGAGTGTCCGAGAAAGTTTATGAGATCAATCAAGACAGCCCTCCAGGCCTGCGGTTTAGACTGGGAGGCAAGTTCGGTTTAGATCCCAAGACCCCCACCCAAGGATTTCTCAGACACCCTTACAAAGACTAAGGTAAGAAATGTGGCCTCTGCCCCCAGAGTCTAGGCACTGGACTAGCAGCTCATGATTCCCCGTGAACTGAAAACCTGACATGTGGAAAAAAACATTTTTCTTTAAAGTACTGCATTCACAGTCTTGAATCTCTGAACATCTACTCCAAAAGATGATTGCACCTTTGCCCAACAGTACAAAACCTCCAGTACCAGTGACCATACCCTCACCGGCTTTACTTTCCCGGGCTGCCCCACCACCACAGCGCACTGTCGGCTTCCTGTCCCCCCATTTTTATGGCCTCCTTTAGTGTGATCACACTGTGCTTCACACCCATGGCCCGGAGAGAGGCCAAGGTCAGGCCCCCAGGAAGCACATACAAAGCCCAGGTGAGTACAGAAAAGAGCTCTCCCTAGATAGGAGGGAAGCCTGCACCTGCCTTCCTCCTGGAATCCCAGGGGGGGCCAAAGCGCTCCTGCTGCCAGCACATGCTGGGCACGCGGCTTCAGCATTACAGGGCTCACTCTCCCACTGTGCTCCCACTCCTCACAACTGCTAATGGGAGAACACTGATTACAAGGGTTTCAGTGCTGATGAAAACATGTTTGGGAGACGCCTGGGTGGCTCAGTCGGTGAAGCATCCAACTTCGGCTCAGGACATTATCTCACGGTTCGGGAGTTTGAGCCTACACTGGGGCTCTGTGCTGACAGCAGAAAGCCCACACCAGATCCTCTGTCCCCCTCTGTGCCCTTCCCCGACTTGTTCTCTCTCGCTAGCTCTCTCTCACTCTCAAAAATAACAACAACAACAACAACAACAACATATTTAGGAGGGAGGAGCGCAAAGGCCAACATTTGCAAAACACCCACCATGTGCCAGGTTCTCTTACCAGCGTTATTTCATTTAATCCCGACCGAAACCCTTCGGATCAGGCAACTTGCTCCCCCCAAGAGAAAACTAATACTCACTGCCATTTATTAAGTAACTACATATTACTTTAAAAATTAGGGGCGCCTGGGTGGCTCAGTCGGTTAAGCATCAGACTTCAGCTCAGGTCATGATCTTGTGGTCCGTGGGTTTGAGCCCCGCATCGAGCTCTGTGCTGACAGCTCAGAGCCTGGAACCTGCCTCAGATTCTGTGTCTCCCTCTCTCTCTGCCCCTCCTCCGCTTGTGCTCTCTCTCTTGTCTCTCTCTCTCTCGCTCTTAAAAACAAATTAAGTTTTTAAAAATTAAAACTTAAGAGCTGAAAATTCATATTCCTAAGAATGGAATCTACTTTAATTTTTCATCTAAAAGAACAACCTTACCAAACTGCAAGGCCAATGATTTGACAGACTTGGCCAACGTGCCCAAGTAATCTGTACAGTGGGGAGCAGAGCGCAGACGAGCCGAGTCCCACTGGGCAGTCTGACACCTGGCCAGGCCCTTCAGGAAGAACAAACCTCCCCAAAATCAACAACAACAAGTAGCTAGCATTGCTCACTGACAGAGAACTAAATTCCTGAGATGAAAACCTATGCATGCCTTCAGTTTAAACAAAAGAGGAAGAAATGTGGCCTATTCTTCCTTGGCAGGTATATTAAAGAACACACAAAAATCTCTATACAGTCACTCTTCCTAGAGGCTTCTTAGGAAAGTCTGCAAAGAACTTTGCTAAGATTCTGGTAAATCTTAACATCAGTATTTCCCTAATTTAACATTCACATTTTAGGTTTGTAATGTAACTAACTACAGAATTGTTAATTAATTCTAATTAATTCATCATCTAATCCGTAATTCCCATTTTCTACTGTCACATACTCAAAAGAAATACTTTGGTCTTGTGGAAAACATGCTTTGTTTAAAAAGACACAAATTTGATTCAAATTTCCCTTTCTCCTCCCCTCTAAGAAATGCGCTAAAAATAACTGTCATAACATCTTACTCATCCTGATCTCAGTACCTAGCAACTTATTCAGAATATAGCTGACAACCAAAAAATTTCATGGAGACCTAATTCTTAGTCCTTTTAATCAAATTCTATCTGTGGGGCTAATAAGACTGATTATTTGGTTTCTTTATGAGATAAAGTAAAAACCAGAAGTAAAGCTGTTACAGAAAGGCATACCATACTAACAGCTACATAAACTGACAGTAAGAGAGCAAGAAAAAAAGTATTTTAAAATATAAGAACTGGAAAAACAGAGCAATCTCAGTTTACCTAAAATAAATCAAAAATCCCTATTTTTATAGGAAAATCATTATATCACTAAAAGCCAGATAACAGGTTATGAAAATAAGTCATCAAGAAAATTAAGTTTTATTTGACATATTTCATTTCTATCAAAGTAAAAAAGTATTTTTATACATTTCAGAAATGTAAAACCAAATGTTTAATCAGGTTTAAAGACGAGAAGTCTGACTGACCAAAGGGGAAAATCCTCAGCTCTTTGGGAAAACCTGACCATCCAGAAAGACTAGCTCTAACTGATACTTCTATCTAACAACATGCCCAATGAGGCTGGTTTCATAGTCAACCATAGCTGTCTGCTAGAGGTCTGGAGAGGAAGAAAGGAAAGGATCAGATAATTTAATATTTAATCAGCCTGGACCAAGCTTAGAAAGGAGGATAGCTGTTTTAAAACAAAACTAATTGTGTGAAACATTTATATTAAGTTACAATTCAGCATCCAATCTCCTCTAATTATGCCTTCCAGGAAAACTTATAAACATCAGTGAAAATAGAATGACTCGATTTGGTCAAGGTATGTTATTAAATAATAAGAGTTTTTTTTAATCCTTTCAACTCATTTTCAAACAATCAGCTTGACTGTCGATTTCAAAAAAGAAGAGTTATCCATCAACTGACGAATGGACAAATACAATATGGTCTATCCACACTGTAGAATATTCTAGAACCATGGAGGGCGCCTGGGTGGCTCAGTGGGTTAAGCGTCTGACTTCGGCTCAAGTCATGATCTCGTAGTCCGTGCGTCTGAGCTCTGCGGTGGGCTCTCTGCTGACCGCTCAGGGCCCAGAGCCTGCTTCAGATTCTCCTCCTCTCTCTCTGCCCCTCCCCTGCTTGGGCTCTGTCTCTCTTGCTCTCAAAAATGAATAAAACATTAAAAAAATGTTTTTAAGAATATTCTAAGACCGTGAGAAGGTTGACGAACACTGACACCTGCTACGACGTGGATGAACCTCGAAAACAGTGTGCTGAGTCAGAAAAGTCAGACACAAGCTGTAATGACTCATTCACACGATACGTACACAACAGGCCGATCTACAGAGATGGAAAGTAGAGTCGTGGCTGCCACGGGCTGGGGAGGGTTAATGGAAGCGGGGAGTGACTGTTAATGACCATAGGGTTTCCTTTTAGGGTGATAAAAATGTCTTAAAACTGATTGTATCAATGGTTGCATAGACATGTGAATATACTAAGGATCACCAAATTAAATGCTTTAAATGAATGAATTGTATGGTATGTGAGTTATATTTCCAAAACAAAAGCTGTTATTAAAAAAAGGAAAGACAAACTTAAAATCATCCACTCTGGTTCACATTCCTTGTTCAGGAAAGGTCCGCACACGGTTGCAATGCTGCCGAAAGAAACAGAAACCTTAGTGCAAACTGGAATACCTCCAGGGGAGTATATGGAATTGGAAATTTAATAGCAACTAAATAAAGTAACATCATGACTGGGGCCATGAAAGCAAACATTTCCATGTGAACTTCAAATGGCAAAGAGACAAAGTTGGTATCTTAGAATCATCGGCTCTGAAAGTGTCCAGAATCAGTTTTCTTTGAGGAGCCAGAAAACACAGAGTTAGTGAAGTTATTCCAGCTGAGAAAGTCACTGTGAAATGTATGTCAGAGACACAAACAGAAATGTTCTGTTTGTATGGTCGTTGTAAGAGTTCTGACCTTCCGCAGTTACTAACACACTGAGTCAGTCACTTCAGTCCTAGAAAACATGTGACTCCAACAGGCTGTGAATAACACTTTCTCTAAGAGAAGCTACAGTTTCACAAGGTGGGTCTTTGTTGGGCTGAAATTATCTCTCAGGTCGGATGACTTCTGTACCCAGTGACAACACTGTTTTTCAGGACAAAGTAGAGTGTTTTTCCTTTTCCAGTCTGTTTCACCAGACAGGGACATGGCAGCAAATATTCTATTACTTTCCATGAGCTGCTCTGCTATTCTTAAGAAAGGATAAGAGAACCATTCAAAATCTTTTATAACTCCCTTATAATTAAATCCTTGGGCTTTCTATCACTGGTGGCCTCTGATTTCTAACTGCAAAGTCTAAGGTACACAATGACCTAGCACATTAACTTTCCGACTACTACAGCACACTAAATATGCAGTAAATATATAGGATTCTGGCACACTAAATAAACAGCAGATCCAGGAACGCACCATCAGGAGCAAGTGAGTCTTTTATTAATGGAATAATCAGTAAGTACATTATTAAATTCAATATTTGCTCTGTTCTACTAGTGGAAAAACTTGCCAAAACACTGAACTTAATTTTATTGGCAACTAACCTTCCAATCTCTCTCCAAAATAATGTTCAAACAGGAATTAAAGCATATTTTTAAAAAACTTAATAACTTCACATTTTCTCCAAGCCATTTCAAAAGTGTTTCTCAAATTTTCAAAAGCAAAGGGGGTGCCTCTAATGATATTCTGCTTTCTGTATGTTACATAACAAATGTGATTCGAAAAAACTATAATGTAAATTATACTCCTGTACCTCAACCTTATTTACATATAAAGCAAGTAAAGAATCCTATAGAAAATGAAGACTCTCACACCTGCCCAGCAATTCAGCAGTTCTGAGGATCTGAGTTTCCATATGCTAGATTTGTCTAAATGAGGGCTCACAGTTTCAACAAATGGATCGAGAAGAAACCACGTCTTCGAATTAAGAATAGTACTATTTCCCAATCATGTGAGAAGCTCAGGTGCTCTGAGAGAACAGTGGGGTTCTAGTTCCAACTTCATGTTTGACAAACATGAGGAAACAGAACCAAGGTATGTAGTTAGTGGAGAAAAAGATCTTAAGAGGAAAAGCTAATTCCCCCAAATTTTAGACAACTCATTCGCAAAACAAAAATTAACATTAACGACCACAAGAAGCATTTTCTCATGGGGAAAAGAACTCATTATGAAGTTACAGAATACAATGCAATCCACACTTTGAATGTTAACACTTAATAGGGTAAAACTCACTAAACCAATGTGCAATAGACTCTCTTACTTAAAATGCCAAAGCCTTAGTGGTTTATTGTATTTTACTATCCATATACCAGAAAAGAAATCACGTGTGTGTGTGGCTTTTCTTCCTCTCTACAAACTAAATGGCAAAAAGCTGAAGTTGATATTTCCCAAACAATTCAAACATGAATATAAATGATTCAAAAGCTGCTTTCAGTAGCACATTTTTCTGTGGAAGGGAAAAAACGAATTTAATAGCATTACATAAAAATCCTGGAAATTATGCACAAAGACTATCCTGGAGCTTTGCCAAAAAAAGGATATGCTGGTTTTTCGTGTACACACATGATAATCAAATAAGAATTATAAGGAGCTACAGTATTATTAAAGATAAATACACTTCTTGAAAGCTCCATTTTAAAAAGCTTAAAACTGAATGCCTAAACTAAGCCACTCAACCCCACATTTCCTGGGCCCTAAATAAACACTTGGGTTTCAGTGACCCGAGTTCCTGCCCTACCCAGCAGCCTTCGCCGCCAGCACCCTGGAGCCCTCAGTCCTGAGGCCGTCTGCTCTCCAGCACCCCAGCTCACATTCCCAGGCCCTGCCCTGGACATCAGCAGCTCTCTGCCTCCTTGCCTAGGTCCTTTCAAGATCCCCCCTGTGCCTCTATTTAATAAACCACCCAACCACTCCTTAAAGCCACTCACTGCCTTCCCTCTACCTTCTCGTCTGTTCCGTGTGGATGTCTGGGGTTTCACACAAGAGTGCCCACATGCAGAGCGTAAGGAGTTATAGTTTTCATTCATTCATTCACTCACTCACTTGACAAATATGACTGAGCATCTACTATATGCCAGGCTGTGTTCCCAGTGCTAGGAATATAGCAGAAAACACCGTATCTCATGGTTCACGGGTTTGAGCTTTGCATCAGGCTCTATGCTGAGAGCTCGGAGCCTGAAGCCTGCTTCCGATTTTGTCTCCCTCTCTCTCTCTGCACTGCCCCCTCACACTCTATCTCCCTCTGTCTCTCAAAAATAAATACACGTTTAAAAAAAATTTTTAAGAAAAAAGAAACACGGGAAAATCCTCGCTCTCGTCGCATTCTAGTGGGATGAAAACAGATCATAAATAAGCAAACAAACAAATAAGTCAAACACACATTATGCAAGACGGAGACGGGAACAGCAGGGCAGTAATTCCAGGAAGCACTGTTCAGAACAAGGTGCTAGGGCACTAGGTGGCTCAGTCAGTTAGGCATCTAACTTCGGCTCAGGTCATGAGCTCATGGTTCATGAGTTCAAGACCCCTGCCGGCCTCTGTGCTGACAGTTCAGAGCCTCAAACCTGGTTTGGATTCTGTGTCTCCTTCTCTCTCTGCCCTCCACCCACTTGTGCTCCTGCTCACTCGCTCGCTCTCTCTCTCTCTCTCTCTCAAAAATAAACATTAATTTTTTTTTCTTTTTTCTTTTATTTTATTTTTTGAGAGACAGAGAGAGAGACAGAGTGAGCAGGGGAGGGTCAGAGAGAGAGGGGAAGATACAGAATCTGAAGCAGGCTTCAGTCTCTGAGCTAGCTGTCAGCACAGAGCCCAAAGCAGGGCTTGAACCCACGAACCGTGGATCATGACCTGAGCCGAAGCCAGATGCTTAATCAACTGAGCCACCAGGTGCCCCTAAAAAAAATTTTTTTAAGAACAAGGTTCCTATGAAGGGAATTCCTGGAGTTGGGCCTTCTGGAACCTTCCACAGCTATGCTAGGGACTGGGGTTTGCCGGGCTAAGGGCACTCTTCAGTCTGCAAACAGCCTTTGGTTTAGGATTCCTTTATCTCTACTTATGCATATTCACAGGCCCCTGTCCTATAGTGGGAGGATACAGTACAAAGAAACGCTGCACTGGTATATAATTCTCAAGTTTAAGAATGCAAATTAAAGCTTCCAAAGAGCCTGAGGCAGCATGAACCACTTCTTCTGCAGTGCTGTGTCTTCATATAAACATGTATATACTATTAATTATCTTTTCAAAAAAAAAGGAAAGGGAAAACGTTAGCTCAATCTCTCAGAATAAACCTTTAAGACAGACAGAATTAATGAGATTTCAATACCTATAATTTCTCTACTCCTTAAAAATGTCACTGAATGTGGAAGAAAACTATCAAAGACTACTGAGTCATATGAAAAGGACTCAGAGGCAACTTGAAGGGGCTCCCATGGGCCCAAGATGGGACAATTTGAGCATCAAAAATAATGACTCTGTAACAGAGTGAAATATATTGAAAAAGCTACAACCTAAGAATTTATAGGGATTCTTGAAATAAGCCATTGGTCACCTTTGGAAGATGTTAAGAAACCAATGCAGCCTGAAAACTCCATCATGGGAAAGAAGGAGGCAAATAAAATATAAACCTGTAAACACATCCAGTTCCCATGATCCAGAGAGTCCGCGGTGGTCGGGATAACCACGTACGTGGTTACACTGAAAACTGGGAAGGCCACAGAAAGGTACAGTTGTTTTTCTGCTGTTGCTCCTGCTAAGAAAACTGTCCCCACTTTCACCAGCTAACGTGTCTAATCTCTGTCGAGCGTCACCAGGTGCCCAGTACCTTTCTCGACATCATCATCTCCGTCACTGCTCACCACGACCCCACAAGGGGGGCACTAGTGTTTTCCAATACAGCTCTCTGGGTCACGACACTGGCTCCACCACTGAGCAGCTCGTCCCCACTGTGTGGCTGTCCCAGGCTACTTAATCCCTCTGTGCTCCGGCCCCCTCTGCGACACAATGGAAATGTAAGTGTCCTGACTTCCCAGCCCTATTTGTAATGTGATAAGTAAGTCCAGTGTGTATTTGCCCAGGTGATAATTTGATTAATGTCTACTTTCCCTTTTAGGCTGTGTGCCCCAAGAGAGCAGAGGGCTCTATGTGCAGAACCTGGTCCGGGAACTCATTTGATATTTACTGAGTAACTACATGAGTTTATAGTAGCATGTGGGAGAGCTAAATAACTTCTGGTTCAAACTTCAACCAGTATCTCCGGAGTCACACAGCTGAAGATTTCCCCATAATTCCTCAACTATCAAGGGCCACATCATCTTAAAGCCCCTAAGCTCTGGGGACCCGAAGCAACCCAAGAGCAATACTGCCTGAACTCCCCGGGGCTTTCGGTAAAGAAGCCGCCAAACTTGGCAGCTGCAGTTTAATGAGAGCAAGCTATCAGTGTTTTGTATTTTGGACACTTGCCCTTTTGAATTCAAGAAACTGACACAATCCCAGTCCCCCGTGTGTTTTGGGTTTCAGTACCAAATTATACAAGATGTGCACCAAACAGAGCACAGGAAAAAAGAAACACCCTTGAGTATGGAACAAAATGTAAGGCGCTGGGCAGAGGAGTCGGTTATTATTTCCCGAACGGCTGTTGCGTGACTGTGTCAGAGTCACTACACTAACAAGTGCTTTCCTTTCATTTTCCCAAAAATCCTCGGACAGAGGTACTAGCATTCCTGCAAATTGGAGAGTCCCTACAGAGTCTGCCCAAGGCTCCTCAGTTCAGAAATCTCAAAATGAGCATTGAATGCAAATATGTCAGAAACCAAAATCTAGGCAATCACCCCGTAAACTGTACTGCCAAAGGGTAAGCAAGCCCTGCAAAAAAAGCTTAAAGAAAGAAACCAAAGTTGATGGTCTTCATCGTGAGCCCTAAACACCAGCAACAAAAATTTGGCAGAGTCACAGGATTTTTTTGAGAAAACCAAGAAGGTCTGAACTAAAGTCACTACTCGGTCCTCTCACAATAAACGTGCCACGTCTACCACAATCCCAGCGTGAGCGGCTTCGAGCCCGTGAGAACGTGTGTCTGGGCAGCATGTGCGAAGCCCTCAGGTTTCCTACCTTACAGCTTAGGGAAGCAGTTCCCAAAGTGTTTCCGCAGACCCCCGGGGGTCTCTGAAACCTCTGCAGGGCACCTGTGGGATCAAAACTATTCCCGTAACAAAACTGGCACGTCATTTGCCTTTTTCAGTGTTGGCACTGGCACCAAAGCAATCGTGGGTAAAACCGCTGGGACTCAAGGCAGTGGCACCAGACCGTGCACGGGACCAACGCGTTCCTTACTACCACGGGCTCGCACAAGGAAAAAAACACAGTCGCTTTCACCTAAAAAGGTCCTTTGATGATGCAGTAAAAACGCCTAAATGTGTTAAATCGCAACACTGGTGACTGATAAAACAGGAAGCGTGGCCACAGCACACACCCAAGTGCAACGGCCTCGAGACGAGCACCCTGCAGCTGTCTGGGCTGCTTCTTGGATGGAATGTCATTTCTACTTGACCTACAAACTGTGGTCACTCAGACTCAGGTATCTGGTAGACTGTTCCCGAAAAACGAACAAAATGAGTCTGTTGCCTCAAGGAAAACAACTGACAGTGTTTGCTTCTGGTGATAAAATTCAAACTTTCAAGTGAAAACAAGGACTAGAAAGCTCCTCTCTGCCACTGGGAAGTCACCACCTGCCCATATTTAAAGACTCTGCTTAAAGCCAACATTTGGAAGATCTGTATAACTCAAGAAACCAGTATTTTCTAAATGACCATTGCGTTATGTTACAAAATCATACCTAGGTAAAGATTCATTCAAAAACAAGTGGGGTCTCAGGGCACCTGGCTGGCTCAGTGCGTACAGCGTGTGACTGTATCTCGGGGTCAAGCCCCGACGTTCAAGCCCCACGTTGGGCATGGAGCCTACTTAAAAAAAAAAAAAACTGACTAACAGGATTTCAGATTCTATTTTGTAACTAACCTTTAAGAAACTACCACTAACTGGGTGTTGGTGAAGCATCTAAGAAAAAGATCCATAATTACCTGAAAAGGCTATTAAAATGTTCCTCCGTGACCCAAGTAGGTGTCTCTGTGAAGTCAGACTTTCTATGCATTCTCCAACATACTGCAAATTAATGTTACAGTAGTTAAGAAAATCCAGCTGACACACTTAAAAATGGCTAAACTGGTAAATGTTTAATGTGTACTTTAACAGGTATTTTTTTTTTAAGCCAGCACTTTCTTATTAATCTGGACATTGAGGAGACTGGCAAAAATGTAAGACTGTACCACTCTTCTCACCAAATTTCTCTGATTTTGAAAATACAGTGAAATTGTTCAATCACTAAAATGTATGCCTGAAACTAAAAAAAACACAGTAGGTTAACTACACTGAAATTTAAAATAAATTTTTTAAATATAGTTGTATTTTTGAACATGTAATTTTTTTTAAGTTTGCTTTTTTGAGAGAGACAGAGAAAGCACGAGAGATAGTCATTATGCACTATGCTAGCAAGTACTTTCCTTGAATCGGCTCAAAGGGCTGAGAGAGAAGAGAGGGAAACTCCCAAGCAGGTTCCCCACAGTCAGTGCACAGAGCACGACGCGACACTTGAACTCACAAAACCATGAGAACACGCACGACCTAAGTCAAAATCAAGAGTCGAATGCTTGACCCACTGAGCCAGCCAGGTACCCTGAACATCTAACTACTTTTATTAAAATGTTATTTATATTAACAAGTGATGGGTATGATGGATTATTATTTTGAAGTGAATTAAGGAAAGATTCTCTTAAACATGTTTCCATTTCTAATATGATAAATATCGATAAGGACATAAACAAGGGCTCTTTAGTTTCTCCAGTGATTTTTAGGGGTGGAGAGGGGTCCTGCGACCAGCAAGTCTGAGGACCAAACCATGGGCTGACAGAGAGGCTCGTAAGTTGGTTTCATCTGATTCTGATCACCCCCGTCCCAGAATCCATCCCCTCGCAAAGCTGTCCCCGTCCCTCACTCCCTTTCTGGCTCTGCTGCAGCCACTATCAGCACCAGTTTTTGGAGGATTGACTTTCCAGCCTATTCTAAGGAACTGAGCCTCTCTCCCTACCTCAGCAGAGCATGCCGGCATTTTCTCACAAGTGCAATGCAGCAAATGTTGGGGAAAACAATAAAAACCTGATTTATAACATCAACCAAATTTTACAAAATACAATTTTACTAAAGCTGACCCAAGGTTGGCCAGAGCTTGGTTTGGCTGGTACAGTCTACGAGGGCATGAATAAGACTGACGAATGTCACGGCCTTATCCAGCCTTCCCAGGGGAAGACTACCCTTGCCCTTGCCCCATTCCTCTGTCTGAGGTAGCCCCAGAGAATCTGTGAGCCACTCAGGTTCCCTCACCTCCGTCCTGCGTTAACATCTTAGCTTGGCCAGCCTAGAACTCACGTGGCAGTGCCCTTCCTGTTTGAAAAATTCTCACCTCCTTGTAAAATTCCCTCCAAGGATGCTAGTTCCTGCTGAGGAAGAAAGGTCTTTAGGTGTCTCCTATGCAAAGCACAAATGATGCCAAGAGTCACAAGGATGCGGAGCCTCTCAGTCTGGCTCTTGTCATGATCAGCAGCCTCTTACCGCCACCAGGAGAGGGGACCTGCAGAATTCTAATGATCAATGATCAGTCTTATAAAAATCCCAACAGAAATACCAATACTGAACTCACCAACCAAAAGACGAAAATTCAGGCATATGCACACATGATAAGAAATTCACTGTTTTCTTTCACTGCTGTAATTATTCTTTCACAGCAAAATATACAGGTGACCTGGACCAGTAGACAGAAACACAATCATTATTTGAACCAGGCTGGCTAGTAGAGAACTCTGAAATTTCTTCACTTTTGCTATTTGCTTATTTTTAAATTTCCCCTTTCATAGTTAACTCTACCTGAAAAGATGACCCTCTTTCCTTCTTCATTCCACCTGCCATTCAGCAAACCATATCCTTAACTTTCTTTGCCAAAGGCTAATTCTGCTCAAAAGCTGGTCCTCAGAATTAACAGTTGTGTGCTCCTTACTGGAAGGCACAAAAGTTGGCCTGAAGGAGCCTGACTCAACTGTCACTGGGGGCTGCCTGAGCATCAACTGCACAGATGTTTGTCACCTCCAATCCTGGTTGTCAAGCCAAATTTTCTGCTTCATCTTATCTCTCTGCCCCTTGCTATCCATGAGCCTACATTTCAAGGTGCACAAGACAGCTCACTCTAGGGCGCAGGTGAGCAGAGACCTTCTCGCTGATGTGACTTAAGAGGAGGCACTGAGCTGTCAGCTCCAGGGTAGCTCCACAAGTGGCCGGCGGGCGTGCTGAGGTGGGAACAAGCTGTCCGAGCTGTCAGGCAAAACAAGCAGTGCACCTGAGCAAGCAAACTGCACCTAAAACTGGCACCTGGCTCTTAACTGCCAGCTGGCAGAGAGCTAGGGGCCCAGACTGCCAGTTTGGGCAGCTGTGGGCAAAGGCTAAAGCAGAGTGCCTCAGCGCCACCCCCCAAAACCCATCAATTTGAGGAATGGCCCCAGCAGGAGGCCAGACTGGAACTCTTCTAAGTGTCACCTATTAGCACTTGGGGAAGGTCTTGGTCACTGGGGCCAGTGGGAAACAATCTGTCCCAATGCTCATCAGCAGATCTCTCCCCCAGTTGCTCCATGAGCCTCAAAAGTTGGCTTTGGCGGGGGGGGGGGGTAGTCTTGTTTTATTTCTGCATCTAATAATGTGATAGCTACCAGACACTCCCTTTGTAAAAACATGATCTGTCACTGTCAATTTGGAAAACTGAGCACCCTGTTTTTATCTTCCTAATATGTAAGAAGGGAAAATTAAACATTTGTAGATATCTTCTGACAGTTTCACCTTCTGTATTCGTGATTCTCTATCTATGACAGGAAAAAACAGTTCCAGACAATCCTCCTCTTCTTTTCGGCCTGTGGCCTGTGGCAGAATGGAACAGCCAGCACCCCTTGAGGCCCAGTGGTTTGTCCCAAATGGTGTGAAAGGACACATCTTCCCATCACTTTGTATCACACTATTTCTCGCTCTCTTTAATAATAATTATGTCTCACTTTTTGGATCACTTCCAAAATCCTATTCTTGTGCTGAAAATTCTTTCAACCTTCTCTCTCAGTGACTGGCCCCTCTATCTAAAATTACACACACACACACACACACACACACACACACTCCATATACTCCTTTTCGCTTTATATTTTCTCCTTAAAACTTAACACAAAGAAACTTTTTACTTATTTGCTTACTGCGTGACTATCCTGTTAGCACAGAAGCACCAGGAAGGCAGGAATTTTTGTCTGTTTTGTTTACAGTATATCCCCAACACCTAGAACTGTGCCCAGCAAAAAATAACTTATTTGTTGAGTGAATGAGCCAGGGGTTCCTGACCTGTTTCATATTCTGCAACTCAAGTTTTCATTCTCCATTCATACTACAGAAACTTCAAACGTCTCACTCATTTCTGACACCGAAGAGTCCCCGGGTCAACTGCTGAAACCTGAAAGGCCACCTCCCATTCACATAATCCGGCCGCTCATCCCCTAGTCATCTGTTTAAATCTGGCTGTACGTCCTACCAAGTTCATCCTATGACTAAGCATTTCTGTTCCACTACCTCCATTGCCACTGTCGCTACCTAGGTTAACTTACTGAAACAACCCCCTCATCTCCCATCTCATACACCTTCCAACCTACATTCTCTAGGACTGAAAGCGTAAACTTTCTAAACTTGCAAAGTAGATGACCTAAGTCTCCTACCTAAAGCCTATCAGTGGCTCCCCGTTACCTACAGGATGAAATACACACTCCTTCCCATGGGACCCAAAGCCTTCCCTGTCCTAATGAACCACGTACTTACAACTGCTCGACCCACCGAGGAACACAGTCCTAAGCCTCTGCCCCTGCGACTCCCACCCCACCGAATGCTCTATCCACCGGGAGAGCCACCGCTCAGTCTCAAGACCCGCCTCGGTCCGTGCACCTCCACACAGGGTTCCTGGCTCTCTGCGCATTCTGCGACGCTTGCGGAGGTCAGGAACTGTTGTGACTCCACGTGCGCATCCACAGCGTGGGAGGCACAAGAGCACAGAGATTTTCGAGGCGTGGATATGCAGAAATAACCAAAGTCCACCCTTCCACAAACCCTTTCAGGTAAATTACAGAGCAGTAGCTACTTTCCACACTGCCAGGGCTACTTCTGGAGTGCCCCTTGCACTGATGTTCGTTTCTACAGAGTCCTCTACGGCGTATTCTTACCCCCAGGATCAGAAAAGGGGATGACAGGTAAAGGCTAATGTCCAACACTGTAGAGAAAACATCTGCCACAAACTGCAAGACAGTGAAAAGAAACTGTATTTTATTTTATTTTTTAAAAAAAATAGGAGAGCATGAATGCAGTCCCCCACTACCACAAATTACGCCGTCGAGTTTCCCACATTTGGGGAGCTCGCAGGGGACGGCACATCCGGAGTGCGAGGGATAAGCCTCAGCCTGCGAACGCCACCTTCACGATCATGGTTATCTCCTCCGCCAGCTAAGTACAGACGTTTCAAATATATAACCTTAACTTCATGTACAAAAAGAGTTTTCTACAAACTCTGCTATCTTCTCAACTTAGCCTATCCGTACAATGAAGAACTCTGCAGCTTCAAAAAGAGGCAGGAAGTTGTCCAGACATCCTATATTACTGGAGTCCTGTCCACAAAGGTTTCCAAAATGAGCTGAATAAAGCAAAATTCATAGTCTCAGGGGAAAAGTTAAAGGAGGGAATACCATAAGAAAGTATCAGTGTTTTGGCTAATTCTTCCATCTTTCCCTACCTCCCATCAAACTTTTCCCTATAAATGTACAATGTATAAAAATTTAAAGAAAAAATTAATTTACCAAATGTATACTATTTGAAATTTAAAAATTCAAGAAACCCATTCTACCCTTTTTTGAGACCCCTGACTTATAAATTGAAAATAAAATTACCCATAAATTAAAAAAAAACGAGTACTGCCAAAAAGTTAAAGACTTGGCAGCTTCCAGACATACTTAATGATGACATCTGTTTTTATTTCTGATAGTCAAGTAATACACTGTTCAAACGATCACTTACAAAACTGCTATCGTTTTCACAATGTCGTACAACACAACTCCATTCCCTGGAATCTGTCCCATAGCCCCGGAGGGCAGAGCCTGCAACACTCAGACCCTAAAGACGCCCAAGTGTCCAGCAGGGATTACATGCACACTGCACTCCACCGGCATCCTTAGACCCAGAGAGCGGGAATCCCTCTCCCACAGGGAAAGACAACGGCCGTAACAGAACGTCTCAGGTGAACTGCAAAGTGTAGTGTCTAATCTCATCAATGCAGCACTGCGAGCTCTTCAGACGGGAGGGAATGAGCAAGTGAAAATATTTCTCTAGTATACCAATAAATTCTTCAACTACTGGCAAAATTAATATAATAAAGAAAAGTCAGAAAAATACAGCACTCTCGCCAGATAACAAGCAAATGACATGGAGAACTCTAATCACAAACAGAGAAAGATAAGCATGGGTTGAGCATACAGGATGAGGTCAAGGCTGACAACCTATTCAGCCCCCCACACTCAACCACTTACTGTCTCTGACTGACACTGTTACTTCTCCCACCTCTGATTTAAGCTGTTACATCTCCCAAGGACTCTTTCCTGGAGCTTTTCACTGTGTGATCCTGCAACGTGTGGGCGCCACAACACAAGAAGCTTTACAAATTTTGGCTTTTAAAAAAATCAATGTTATTTTCTCCACATACTTCCAAAATACACGTTTCCCCCAACCCTGAAGGTTTCAGGAAAACATAAGGACTGTATAAAAAAGGGAGGTGGACGTAGGGGTCAGTATTTTGAATCCTCACTTTTGGTCCCACTTGCTTATACATCACTTCCCAGGCATAAACAAAATTTTTGTCCTATGTGAAAATAATAAAAATTTTAAAAGCCCAGTAAAAATATGAAGAATAGCAGTAAGAGCTTAAGACAGAGACAAGGGACGAGATACAAATCCGAGGGGCTGGGTGGGGATTGGGAAGTTCTAAACGCTGCTCTGGGTGAATTTCTAAAATGCTGTGGTCTATATGGTAAGATGCTCAAAATGCTCAAAGTGAAAGTTGAAAGCTGAAAATACAATTTTTAAAGAAACTAAGGCAAAGGCAGTGTGCACTCGGGGGTTTATAATTCCATCTAATTCTCAAGAGTCATGCAGGACTAAACCAACTTCCTTATTCCAGGAAAGTGAGGCCTCGAGGCAAGAGAAAGGTTTTATTCCTCGCATTTTTGGAAAAAGGCATAGAGACATGTTTTGATGGGATTTGGGGGCAATCAATGAACACAAAGACAATCTGTTAAAGCACTTCCAAGTTCGGCCTGCTGAAGGGCTCAGAGAGCCTCTTCCGTTCATCGGACCTGCCCCCAGAGTTTCAGAAACAGTAACAGCTGACTGGCAGGATACGCATTTCCAAAGTTCTCCTTCCTCCTAAAGGTCTCATCTAGGTCAGCACTGTCACAGTGTGAGGAGACCTGTGGTATCCGACTCACCAGAGGGAAAGTCTCACCGGCCCTGAGCCGCCCCCACGGTGAGGTGTCCTGAGACAACTGGTCTACCTCCAGATACTGACACTAGAAAAAGGTTGCTCGGTTTTTATTCTCCCCAACACAAACAGGACTGGGGAGGGAGATGATGAGGCAAAGAAATGCACATACCTTTCAACTGATCGGCGACCACGCTCTGGCCGAGGCGTTCGGTCACTCTCCCGTCTTCCATCTCGTACCGATCATCTAGGTATTTTGCGGTGGCCTCGGAAATGTGAACCTTGCCGGCCACTCCCAGCTGCTCCATGAGATTGGCCAAGTTCACATCATTGGACCACACATCGAATTTGAACCTCCTCATGCCCAAAATGCCACACAATACAGTCCCCGTGTGCACCCCGACACGCATGTTCACCATCTCTTTCTTCTCCTGGCAGAACTGCTCGATGGCTCTGATCATGCCCAAGCCCATCTCGATGCAGCAGTAGGCATGGTCGGCCCGGGGCTCCGGACACCCTGCCACACAATAGTAGCAGTCTCCCAGGGTGCTGATTTTCTCACACTTGGTCTCTTCACACAACCGGTCAAAGCGACCGAACAGATCATTGAGGAGACCCACCAGGGCGTGAGCAGACTTATTGGCACTCATCTTGGTGAAGCCCACGATATCTGCAAATAAAATACTGACTTCATCGATCTGCTGCATTTTAAAAGGGCGGAATGCTATAGGGGCCTTCTGTATGGAAGACTTTTTCTTCCTGTTCTTGGGGCTGGAGGTGGCGTGCCTTTTGACAGAATTCTCGCTCTCCTCATCCCCCTGTTTCATCAAGTCATCAGCTATGATTCTTGGCATCACAGAATGAATCATCCTCTCTTTCAGGGCTTTTTCCACTTCCAGATCCTTCCCATGCATAATTGACTGGCCCACCTTGAGAAAGGTGCTCCTGGATCTCACCTGGGACATGATAAACAGGTGGATCCCAATGGCGTGAACGCAAACGTGCAGCAGGGCCCGGCTCAGCAGCTCCCAGTGCGGGGCCCCTGCTCCAGGTGGGGGAAAGCAGTCTTTGTCTCGGAAGTGATAGCCAAAGGTCTCAAAGAGCACAGAATAGGCCACTCCCAAACACAAGCTCAGGTACAAAGGTAAGTGCATGACGGTATACAGCAAAAAGAGCACTTCGATGCACATGGAAAAGCTCCCCACTTGAGATAAGCAAGTGTCCGTGGGCTTGGCGGCGAGGGTGTGATTGGAGCTGTCAGCACGTCCTGAGAGAGGCGTCAAAACCTGAAACTGGGCAGCCAGCGTCAGGGCGAACACCAGGAGGGTGAGAACCAGAGAGGTCCACACGTAATGCCGGGCATACACCTTGGTGAAGGTAAACAGAAAAAAGCCCACGCACACGACGAGGAAGCACAGAGCAGGGGCTACCATGACAATCAGTCTGGACCGCATGTGGACCCCAAAATAGATGCTCCACAGAAGGCAGGCGAAGCCGATGTAGAAGAGCGCATACCGGAAGCGGCGCTGGGTCTGCGGGAAGCAGCGCTCCATGCAAGCCTCCTCCAGGTTCACCGAGTCGAACTTGGGGTCCCACCAGCGGCCGGAGGCCCTCTCGAACAGCTGGGGCAGCTTCTTCTGCCTGCGCAGGCGGCCTCCAGCGCCCACTCTCCGCGGGACGCCCCCCGAGTCCCCAGAGCTGCTACAGCTGGAGGAGATGCTGTACTTGCAGTGCTTGGGGTGGCTGTTGGAGGACAGCTGCTTGGGGTTGATTTTGACCCTCACACTGTTGCTGTCTCCGCTGGAGTCACAACTCACCTCCGTGCTGTGGTGCTGCAGCAGCTGCTGGTGGGGCGGGGAAGCCATGTTGCCGAGCGCGCAGGACCTTCCCGGCCGGGGTCACCGGGGCCTGTCGGCGAGACAACCAGAGTTACACCGGCATTTATCCCTACGCAGGTACACACTCCGCGGAAGGCCACGAGCTCTGCCAGCGTGCTCGGTGGTGGCCCCGGTGGTCTCCTCGGAGAGGCACCGTATGCTCGCAAAAACTGCGGCTAACGTCTAACCCGGGCTTGCACCGTCCCGCCCCGAGGCCGCCCGCAGCATTCGGGGCGGACCTGGCAGCCCCGGGCCGGCGGCGGCGCCCCTCCCCGCCGAGCCCCCCGCGCGTCCGCCCCGCGCACTCGCCTGCTCCGGCCGCCGCGGCCCGGGACGCAAGTCCTGCCGAGCCCTCTCACGCCGCCAGCCGCTCTCGCCTGCGCCGCCCTCCCGCCGGCGGCGCCGGGCCCCTCATGCCGCGCGGCGCCTCCCCTGCGTCAAAGGCCGGCGGCCCCGCGGGACGTTGCGGGCCGGCTGCGAGCGGCGGCGGCGAGCCCGCGGCGCTGCGGCCGCCCCCCGCCGGCGCGGCCCGTCTAGCGGGGCCTGCTCCCGGCCCTCCCGGGCCGGCCCAGCGGGCGGGGATGCCCAGCGCCCCGGAGACGCCGAGCGCAGGGCGCGGCGGGCGCGGGCCCCTCAGCCGGCAACTCCGCGCGGCGCTGCCGCAGAGCCCGCTCCCGCGACGCCGACCCGGGACGCCCGCCCGCCCACGCCCGGGGCGGCCTCCCGAGCTAGCGACGCCGCCGCGGCCGCGGCCGCCGCCGTGTCCCGCGCTGCCGCTGCCTCATGTCGGAAGAGCCGCCGCCGCCGCCGCCGCCGCCGCCACCACCATCATCTCCGGCGCCCTCCCCCTCCCGCTGTCACTGACAGACTCGCGCCCGCGCCGCCCCTCGCCCCGCCGCAGCGCGCACGCGCGACCCGCGCACGCCGCCGCCGGGGCCCGGGCACGCGCACGGTGCGCGCGCCTGGCCGACGGGGCTGCGGGGTGGGGGCGAGGCCGGAGGGCTGCGGCTCCGCCCTCCAGTCCTCCGCCCTCCGCCCCGGGGGCGGCGCGGTGCCTGTGGGCACTGCTGGGCTACGGGACGTGCGGGTGCTGAGGAGAGGACGGGGTTCTCCTGCCCCCGATTTCCTCCTGGCTCGGGCCCCTAGATCCGCTGGAGGAAAACCAGTGGCTCTTGCTAGTTAAGAACAGCCTGGGTGCGACGTTTTAGGAAATCAAAATGTTTGCCTCTCTGTCAGCACACCCTTATGTATAAATGCAAGTTCGCAACTATTGCATTTGCCGAAAGGGAGGTACCCCTTCCTCTGTAAGCAATGAGCACGGGTCCCGAGGGCACTAGCCCTTCCATGAGCTTGCTTTACCGAAACCACGCCAGTCTGGATCCCAGCCTCTGGTGCCTGGGGGCGGCGGGGGTGGGGTCAGGCCTCAAGGGGGTGCCACCAAACGCCCACTCTTCCAGCCCCAGAGATTTTCCTTTCCCCTGCTTGGGTCCTCTCCCCATCCTAAGGAACAACTGCTTTTACCCTTCCACAAATGAAACTTTCGGGGCGCCTGGGTGGCTCAGTCGGTTGAGCATCCGACCTCATCTCAGGTCAGATCTCATGTTGGTGGGTTCGAGCCCCGCATCAGGCTGACAGCTAGCTCAGAGCCTGGAGCCTGCTTCCGGTTCTGTGTCTCCTTCTCTCTCTGCCCCAACCCCTCTCATGCTCTCTCTCTGTATCAAAAATAAATAAAACATTTTAAAAAAAATGAAACTTCCAAATGCGTCAGCTACCCTAAGTGCAGAACTATGGTGGCCTCCATGAATATTATCTGCAAAGTATAAATACAGTCCTGTACTCCCCACCGCACCAACCCTGCTCCCCCCACCATACTTTGTACCTGCTGCCAATCACAAGGGTTTCTCCTCCTTCCTTCACTCACTTTCCAGGCCTGAGGCCCACTCCAGGTTTCACAGTTGAATTAGAAAATAAAATGTGGTCTGTTCACATAATGGAATATTATTCAGCCATAAAAAGGAATGAAGTACTGATCCATGCAGCAACCTGGATGAAACTGGAAAACATGATACTAAGTGAAGAAAAACCTGTCTGCAAAGACCACATTTTGCATGATAGCATTTCCATGAAGTGCCCAGAACAGCTGAATCCATAGGCAGAAATCAGGTAGGTAGGTGATTGTCAGGCACTGGCAGTGATGGGAATGGGGATTGCCTGCTAATAGGGAAGGGGTTGCTTTTGAGGGTGATAGAAATGTTCTGGAACTAGATGGAGGTAGTGGGTGCACAACACTGTCAAGGTACTAAATGCTCCTGAATTGTACACTTCAAAAGAGTTTAAATGGTAACTGTTATGTGTATTTTACCATAATAAAGATAAAGCAAAAACAAAAGTAACACATCATGACTGTGATATTCCTGCCAAAAGGACATAACCTTGATCTAATCACCAGAAAACATCAGGCAAACCCACATTGAGAAATATTTCTTCCAAGTAATTGGCCAGTAATCATCGAAAGTGTCAAGGTCATGAAAGTCAAAAAGTGAGGAACTGGCCCAAATTGGACTAAATAGAACATGGGGTCCTGGTATTGTGAACGGCATTGCGTCACACCCATGTTAATTTCCTGGGTTTGATCAGTGTACTCTGATTGCATACAGTGTCAGCACTGGGAGAAGCCTGCTGAACAGTAAAGGAGAACTCTCTAGTATTTTTGTAACTTTAAGTCTAAAATTGGTTCAAAACAAAAAGTTGGAAAAGTTAAAAATAAAATCTTTCTTGAGCCTCAACAGGGTGCCAGACAACTCTAATGTATTCTGTTTTTACAGATGAAGAAACAGATTCAGAAGAGTGTGTTGCACAAGCCAGTAAAGCAAGATAATAGCAAACTTACACTGACCGAACATGTCGTAAGGGCTAGAAACCACTGGATGCTTTCACTTGTGACCTATTTGGTCCTTGCCGCAACCCTCTGAGGTAGACGTTATTGTCCCTAGTTCAGAGATGTGAAACTGGGAACTGAGGAGTGATGTGCCCACAGTCACACAAAGTCTAGGCACAGAGCTCAGACTCAAAACCAGGTCTGACCCTGGGGGCCACGGTGCTCTCAATAGCCCTGGCACAGCCTCTGTAAGCCTCGTAGTGGCCCTTCAGCTGCCCTGCCACCTCCCACCACGCCAACACACCAGACTGGACAGGAAGCCTTTGGTGACCGTGCTGACACAGTTTACATCCCCCCCCCCCCCCCATTTAATGCACCCTACACTCCTCATTTACTGATTTCCTTCAATAATCTGAAAGATCTGTGTGCTTTTCCTCCCTTCCCCTAATCATCTCAGTCCACCCACCATTTGTGGTGACTTTGGCATTTGTGAATTAATTAGTCATGTCAGATTTTTAGACACAGGCATGATTTTAGATCACCCACCTTCCTCCTTCTCTCCCGTATGTTTTCTGGAAGCATTTGGACAGCATTCTCTCTTGGTGAAGGCTGTATGCTGCCAGAGCCTCCTTGATCTCCGGGTTAGGGTGTAAGTTATTCCATAAACCCTTGGGATTGGGGATAATGTTCCTGGCACTGTGTGTTAGACTCTGGGTGTCCGATGATACACTGTTTCTTTAATGGGCTTTAGAGTAGCTGGAAAGAAACTGGGGAAGGCGATGGGTTAAGAAAATGGAATCATTGTACATGAGGGAGAATACTACAAAAAAATTAATAGTCATGCTTTCCTAGTCCCAAAACCTGCAATAGAATCTCTGGAGAGGGGCACCTGGGTGGCTCAGTCAGTTAAGCATCTGACTTTGGCTCAGGTCATGATCTCATGGTTCGTGGATTCGATCCCCGCATCGGGCTCTGTGCTGACAACTCAGAGCCTGGAGCCTGCTTCAGATTTTCTCTCTTTCTCTCTCTCTCTCTGCCTCTCCCCACTGGTGTCTTTCAAAAGTAAATAAATGTTTAAAAAAATTTTTTTTAATTTTTTAAAGAATCACTGGAGGTCCCTTCTCCTTGACCCCCAGACAGCATATCGCTGCTTGGTACCCAGCAGATATGGAACAGATGCAACAGCTTTCTCCAAGTGTCCAACCAGGGTGCTGCAAGATCTGCAGTGTTTTCTCTTCTTCTGCGATGTGCACAGAACTTCCACCCAGATGCTGCGCGAATCAGACTGTGTCCACACGAACTCTACCCGAGTTTTCAGCAAACCTTGCGGCCTCATCATATCACCCTGCCCTCCCCACACACACATCCACCTGACCTGCGAGGGCCTCGGCTTCGAACTATCACAAGTTGCACAGGGTGACAACATGACTGGCTTCGAGATAAACAGCACATGGATGGAGCTCCGGCCATTCTGGTCATGCTGGTCCCTGAGGTCTAAGCAGTGCCCACATTATTTCTGGTTATCCGGTGGGCAATCATCTCGGTGAACCACCCACTGGAAAGTGGGATTGCTTGCTCTTATCCAATCAGGTGTCCGAAGCTGTAGTTAACAACCTCTGAGTCCTTCTTCTCTGCCCTGGTAAGGTTGAGTTTGTAGGAACAGGCCCACATTTTTTCCCTCCGTCCCAGTGGCTGGTCACAGGGGGAGGCAGCCTCCATGCTGCCAGAGCATGGAGTGTCCAGGCAAAGCAAAAGAAGGCTGATTAGGAAAGATCACCAAACTCTCTGGCAGGCTCTACTATAACCCAGGAGTCTTCGATCTAGCCATCTACATCAGTTCCAAATCCTGCCCTGTCTGGTGCATAGCTCAATAACACCTAGTGAGGGGCACCTGCATGTCTCAGTCAGCTGGGCATCTGACTCTTGATTTCGGCACAGGTCATGGTCTCACGTTTCATGGATTTGAGCCCCTCATCAGGCTCCTCACTGTTAGTGTGAAGCCTGAACAGGATTCTCTCTCAAAATAAATAAAGAAACTTTAAAAGAAAAGCCTATGGAATGAATGTATATGGAATTTAAGAGAGGATGTGTGTGGAATAGATAGGCTCTTGGTTGCCAAAATAAGTAATACTTGATATAATGCTTAATGAGTTTATACCTTTCTCCACCTCCATCAAGAGTAGTGGCTCTGTCTTGAACCTAAAGCTAAAATATGTAATGGGCATATTTATGACCCCAGGGGACCAGAGAGGACCTGCCCAGGGGCAATCACATTTTCAAGTAAGGAGCTGGTTGGCTGACCCAACAAGTTTGATGGAGGATGGGGAGTTCTGGGTAAAGCCTGGTGACTGTCACTCAGATTTGCAGTCTGGCCCAGCTCCTGCTGGACCGTCACTTCCATCCCATTCCATGGGCAACGCTAAGGAGCCATGGAGTACGTGCAAGGAAGACTGCCGGGGATCCGCGCAGCGGGTTGAAGCCCGCTCCCTCCCCATTCGTGTCCATCCAGAACCTCAGAATGTGACCTTATTTGGAATTAGGTCTTAGCAGATGGAATTGGTTATGATAAGGTCCTCCTGGATTCAGATGGACCCTAAATCCAGGGACTGGTGTCCAGGACACAGAGACATGCAGGGAAAGCCATGGGGAAGACGGAGGCAGAGATTGGAGACATGCGTCCACAAGTCACAGAACGCCAAGCGTCACTGGGAACCACAAAGCTGGAAGAGACAGGAAGGAGCCTCCTCGCACGCCTTCAGAGGGAGCCGACCCTGCTGACGCACGGAGTTCTGACTTCTGGCCTCACTGGGAGCAAACCCATTTCTGTTGTTTGAAACCCCCAAGTTCGTGGTCATTGTCGTGGCCCCAGGAAACTCCTACAAAGTGTTTCATCACCGTCTGCAAGTGAGGGTGCGATGAGCACTCCAGGCACCCCCTCTGACAGTGCAGACACAGAAGATGAAGGGCAGGAGGGACTCTCCCCGCTTCACAGCGGACACGAGAGCAAACCTCTCGCATCTTGAGAGCTTGCAGGGTGGGGGGAGGTCAACCCAGACCAGCGCAGGTGAGAGAGAGGAGAAATTGGTCACTTCTGTTTAGAGAGTCTCTAGGGGCACTTGGGTGGCTCAGTCGGTTAAGTGTCTGACTTCAGCTCAGGTCATCATCTTACTGCTGTGGGTTCAAACCCCGAGTCAGGCTCTGTGCTGAACACTCAGAGCCTGGAGCCTGCTTTGGTGTCCCCTCTCTCTGCCCCACCCTCCACTCACACTCTGTCTCTATCTCAAAAATAAATAAAAACATTTAAAAAAAAAAAAAAAACAAAGCTGACCAGGAACTCAGGGCAGGTGGTGGGCCTTGCCAACCACAGGCTTCCCCCTGCAGCGCTTCTCGCCCAGCCGCTCGCCACAACCACTCGGGATGCTAATGATTTGATCCCAACCTCACAGCTTCTCCTGTAACTATTTGGGGATAAGAAGGGGTACAGAAGGCATTTCAAACCTCCCCAGGAGATTTTTTTTAAGTTGTTTTTGTTTATTTTTGAGAGTGTGTGCACACAATTGGGGGAGGGGTAGAGAGAGAGAGGGAGAGTCCCAACCCACGAATTGTGAGATCATGACCTGAGCCAAAATCAAGTCTGATGCTGAGCCACCCAGGCGCCCCCCTTCCCAGGTGATTCTTAGGATTATTCACTGCTTTAGAATGTTCTGGTCGGGTCATTTTGTGGGGGATCCCCTCCCATGTCAGTACTTCCAAGTGCCTTTCCTTGGATTAGTCAGGTTTTCCAGAGAAGGTTCTTCAAGCCTGGCTTCCACTCAGCTGAGAAGCAACAATGCCAGTAAAACAGAGGATTCAGCATCTAAACCTTCCCTTAGCAAAACACTCTTCAGGATGGTTCTAATCCGTTGGACAGATGCTGGCTTTTACTCAGGAGCCTTCCTAGGACAGTCATGTGCATGGTGAACCCACAAACTGTTAGCCTTATCCATCCGTACCTACCCTCGTAGATCCCTGTACAGTCGGGTTTATTTAGGTGCACGATTCTATCAAATTATCATTGACACTACTCAGAAAGAAAAGTTGTGAGCCAGACAAGTGTTGCCACAATGCCAAAAAATAATGATTGTTTCCAAGCATAGAACATTCCAGGAGGAAGTATCCAGTGCCATCTATAGTACTCAATAGCCGAGAAGCTCCACACTGTTGAGTCCAGGCTGTATGCGCCCAGAACAGCGTTTCCTGAGCTCTCTCTGCTGTCCTCATTTGTGGCTCACATTTCAGTGCTTCACAACATCCTCACACAACCCACCAGGCCTGTTTGAGGGAGACAAGTTTTTCTCACGATCAGTGAGCAGCAGAGCCTGTAGAAAATTCTGCAATCTTTTCAAAGAGTGCTCTTGACTTAACCGCAACTCTGACATGTCAGATGCCTTTCGTTCTAAGAACTGCTCACGATCTCTAAGAATAGTGTTATAATTTGGGGGAACATCCACCTCCTCCCTTCGACACGACTGTGAGACAGGCAGCCCGGAAAGAGGGACTGGTGGTCCCTGCTTTGGTTTCTCCTCGGGCCCTCCCACTGTCTGTGACAGTGGTTAGCTATGGCGGGCAATTCGTAATGTTCCAGGCCAAATCGTGCCCCCTCAAATTCATACGTTGAAGTCCAAACCTCCAGTTTCTTAGAGTATGACTGCATTGGAAATAAGTTCCTGGAAGAGGTGATTAAGTTAAAAGGAGGTCATCAGGGCGGGCCCTAACCCGTGATGACGGGCTCCTCATCAGAAGAGGAGATCTGTACAGGTACAGAGAAAGATGATCTGAAGAAACACAAGGGGACAGCTGTCCGCAGGCCCAGGAGAGGGGCTTCGGAAGACCAACACCATGACCTTGGGCTCCCACCCTCCAGGACGGGAAGAAAATAAGTTTCTGTTGGTTAAGCTGCCCGGTCCGTGGTACTTTGCTAGGGCAGCCCTACCCACTAATACAGATGGTAAATTTTTTAGATGTATTCTACCACAATGAATAATACTAATGATCATTCACAAGCCTATGAATATATACGTGGCATAAAACAACAACACATCTATCTAAAAGTCTCCACTTCCTCTGTCCAGTCGGTTTTTGTGGCTCCACCCCGTTCGCGCACGTACCCTGTGCAGTCGCCCCTTTTGCACCTCTCCAGCCAAGGATATTCCCGGACAGGAATACCGGGGTCTGGAGGTGGGATCCACTGCGGGAATGGCCCCAAGGAACGCTGTGAACTTCCACCGCCTTCCTCAAGCCTGAGAAGTCGGCCTCCGTGTGCTTCCCTAGCAACCTGGACCTGCTTGTGTGAGCAAGCATACCACAACTTAAAATCAGATGCGTGGGGGGCCCTTGGGTGGCTCAGTTGGTTAAGTATCCAACTTTGGCTCAGGTCATGATCTCACGGTTTGTGAGTTCAAGCCCCACATTGGGCTCTGTGCAGACAGCGAGGAGCTTGGAGCCTGCTTCGGATTCTGTGTCTCCCTCTCTTCCTGCCCCTCCCTGGCTCACACTCTCTCTCTCAAAAATGAAGAAACATTAAAACAAAAACTTTTTAATAAAATAAAATAAAAATCAAATGCTTGGATCGCTCTTCAACGGCTCTCTACCCCTGGGAGGCAGAGATGGGGGGCAGGAAGGTCTGGTACTGGGGCAGCCGGGCTACATGGTCTAGAAGCCCCCATCGAACCTGTCTCCACCTGCCCCCCCACCCCCGCCGCACCTGCTGCCAGAAGCCAGTCTGTAATCTCAGGAGGACAGACAGAAAAGCCATGCAGAACAGCAACCCAGCTGCAGAATCCCAGGCCTCTGGACAGGGAACGCGTGTTCACAGTTTAATCTCAGGCTGTCTGGGAGCCAAGTTTCAGCACGTTTCAAATCCTGGCAACATTCAAAACTAGGAAACCACCATCCCCCCCTTCCATCCTGAGTTACTGAAAGGCACATCCAAAGACACTGGGGTAGAAGCACATTGGGACAGATAACCACCGTGTCCATCGAACACAAACGTCTTGGGTTTATGAAATACTTTATGGTTTGCAAGAGGCTGGCTCCGTGCTCCTTCCTTTGATCCTCTGAACAGTGCTGGGAGGTCAGGGGCAAGACAAACGCCCCAGGGACAGAAGCAGGCTCCCAGGCTAGGGCTGGCCCCCTGCCATCACAGAGCCTTTCCCCAACAGAAACGGGTCTAGCCCTCTGTTCTCTCTGCTCCGCCCTGAGAACAATAATCACCACTACGGTTGCTTGCTCTCTGCCTGGCATCTGCATTTACTGTCTCATTCCTTCCTCAACCACCCTTTTTTTTTAATTTATTTATTTATCCACTCTGAGAGAGAGAGAGCTCACACATGCAGGGAAGGGGCAAAGAAAGACGGACAGGGGGAGAAGGAGAGGGAGAAAGAGAGAGAGAGAGAATATCCCAAGTAGGTTCCACACTATTGGTGCAGAACCTGAAGCAGGGCTCAAGCCCACAAACAAAGAGATCTAAGCCGAGGTCAGACCCTTAACCAACGGAGCCACCCAGGCGCCCCCATCCCAACTACCCTTTGAAAAAACCGAGGTTTACAGGGGTTCGAACTCAGGAGTGTCCCTGAATGCTCCCTTTAACTCAGCTGTGTTCAATTTCCTCCTGTTCCATCCAGCTCCTTTGTACCAGGTTCCTAGTATGTATAAGGCAGATTTCGACCTCAGTGTCACCCCGTTCTTCAGTGGGGATGGGGGTGGGGTGGTCGCTGTCCCTGCCACAACCTTGGGACAAGCACACGCTGGACAAGTAGGTAGTGGGGCCCATCATCCAAGAACAGGGGGACGGGGCCAGTGTGCTGGTTCCCGGGGCAGCGAGCATACACAGCCCAGGGCCAGGCGTGGCAGAATCAGCACTCCCTGATTCAGGGAGACTGGGGAAAGGAAATCCCCAAGAGCCCGGGCAGTGTTGCCAGGACAGCCTAAATGGCATTCCTGGGCCGCTTATGTGACCCAAGATGGAGATTTTGTTAATCTAATCATCTCTGCTGCAGCCAGGCCACAGTGCCCTTTGAGGCGGGGGTAGGGGACTAACCTCATATGACAACTCAGCCCTGAGCTGGGCTTCCTCCTGATTCCTATCCACTGAGGCTCTGGCCACAGGAAGTGTGACCCGCCAGTGTCCAACCAGAGACAGTGGCCGTGCAGGAGTGCCCTGGCTGCAGACACAGGGACCCAGCAGGGACCCAGCAAGTCTCCTTCCTTACTGGCTCCAGGCAGATGTCAGAGATTCAACTGGTCACATGCAACTTAGGACTCAGGTTATATTCAACAGCCTCACATCTGCTCCCAGCAAGCACTGAAGGGGGATAAGACATGGGTGGGAAGAGAAAATGCCTCGACACCTGAAAATCCCGGGAGAGCTTGGGGAGCGGAGGAGCCTCGGGGAATTCGGAAGGAGTGGGCTGTGCTGGGGAGGCCGAGCAGGACAGAGGGCTGCATGACAGAGGGGACATGAGCCAAGCAAGCAGCATGGGCAGGGCGGGACCCTGTGGACAAGAGGCTCCGAAGGCTTTGGAGGATTTGTGAGGCAGAGCACAGGTACTTGGGGTGCCCTTGCAGAAGAGGCCCTGCGCAGAGCCCCTCAGCAGACCTCCCCCCACCCCCGGCTGTATCTGCTTACGAAGGTGGAACCAGGATGGTTGCAGAAAAGTGCTTGGGGTGAAGAAGAAATCTACCTCTCATCTGGGACCGATGATGTCACTCAAAAACGCAGACACATCCCTGCCTGATGGCACCGAGGCTCAAAGTCACGAGGCAGAGACACTTGAGGAGGTGGGGAAGGCGGGCGGGGGAAGCCAGGTCTGCCGAGGCTCTCGTGTAGAATCTGGGCGCGGCCACCCTACGCAGGGATCTGGAAAGTGCCGTGCTGCCGCGTGAACTCCTGGGGCATTTTTGAGGCTAAGGTGATTGCGAAGGTGGAGGCTGTCATGGAAGAACAGCATCCTGCAGACACAGGCTCTGAAAGGCGGGCAGCGCGCACTGGCTTCACCCACGAGCTCACAGCCTGGTGACAAATGGATGTCATCCTCACCGGCAGCTCTAGGAGGGGACCCTGGTTCACCAGCCTGGATGACACAGGGCGGCCGAGCAGACTTCACTTGCCAGTCCCCATGAGGAAGAGACCTGGCGACAAGGGGCAATCATTCAGAAGAGGGCTTCCCGCTGGTCACAGAAGTTAGGTCTGCTCTTTCTAATGGCTGGTTACTGGGGTGCCTGGCTAGCTCAGTCAGTAGCGCATGCAACTCTTGGTCTTGGGACCGTGAGTTCAAGCCCCACCTTGCGTGTAGAGACTACTTAAAAATAATAATAATAATCGAGGCGGCTCAGCTGGTTAAGCTTCCCACTTCAGCTCAGGTCATGATCTCATGGTTCAGGAGCTCGAGCCCCATGTCGGGCTGTGTGCTGACAGCTCAGAGCCTGGAGCCTGCTTCGGATTCTGTGTCCCCCTCTCTCTGCCTCTCCCTGCTCAGGCTCTGTCTCTCTCTCGAAAATAAACACTAATAATAATAATGGATCTCTAATAATTGGTTACTATAATGTTATATATTTGCACCCATTCTTCCAGTTATGTAAATGCCAAGAAAGAATATGCACTGAGCAGAGGTCATTAGGCTAGAAGCTTTCAAATGTCAGGGCCACTGTTCCCCTAACAGCATGGAGGCCTGGATATACTGAAAAGTCCTCCTGCTCCACAACGCCTAAAAAGAAAAAAATTCAGGGGCACCTGGGTGGCTCAGTAGTTACGCTTCCGACTCTTGATCTTGGCTCAGGTCATGATCTCATGGTTTGTGAGATCGAGCCCTACATCAGCTCTGCATTGACAGCAGAGAGCATGCTTGGGATTCTCTCTCCCCTCTCTCTCTGCCTCCCCCGCTCTCTCCCTCAAAACAAATTCTCTCTCCCCTTGCTCTCTGCCCCTCCCCCACTCTCTCTCTCAAAATAAATAATCTTTTTTTTTTTAAGTACAGTCATTCTGTTGCGCAACCATCACCACCACCCTCTGCAGAACTTCACATCTTCCCACGCTGAGCCACTGGCCCCATTCGTTTCCTGTCTGCCCCCAGTCCCTGGTAACATCTGTCCTCCTGTCTCTACGAATCTGACTATTCCAGGGCCTCATGTCAGAGGAATTGTGCACTATTTGTCCTTCTGTGTCTGGCTTATTTCACTCAGCATAATGTTCTCAAGGTTCATCCATGTTTAGCGCGTGTCAGAATTTCATTGCTTTTTAAGGCTGAAGATATTCCATTGTGTGTATAAACCACTTTCATTCATCAATGGACATTTGGAGTGTTTCCACCCTTTGACTTTTGTGGAGAATGCTGCTACAAACATCAGAGTTTCTGCTTTTTCTTGACTTCGTTTTAGTGATTTTTCTTTTAGAAATGTATTCTTCGTCAGTGTGAAAATTACTGACAGGTTTCTCATAGTCTCTTGTTATCCCCGTGATCTCTGCTGCGTTTATGGTTACGTACTCCTTTAAAATCTTCATGTTACTCGGGGTGCCTGGGTGGCTCAGTCAGGTGAGTGTCTGACTTCGGCTCAGATCACAATCTCACGGTTCGTGGGTTCGAGCCCCGCGTCGGGCTCTGCGCTGACAACTCAGAGTCTGGGGCCTGCTTTGGATTCTGTGTCTCCTTCTCACACTGCCTCTCCCATGCACGCTCTCTCTCTTCTCAAAAATAAACATTAAAAAAAAAAAGGAAAAATAAATAAAATCTTCATATGATTTATATCATCTTTTTTCTAGATTATCTTGTCAGAGACATACCAACTGCTACTCTTTTAAATATCTAATCATATTAGTTAGAAATGGGTTCAACTCTGGGTTAGAGAAAAACCTCCATATAACAGTGGCTTCCCACATCCTCACTGTGATATGAGCAGAAGGCTCAGTCGAGGGCTGGTCCGGCAATCCGTGGTGTCAGAACCAGACTCCCTAGATCCTGCTGCTCTTTCATTGTCCAACGAAAGGAAAGTCAATGTCCAGTATCTGACGGTCACCCTTTTGGCTAAGACAGTTTCTGGAGCTCCAGACAGGAAGGAGGAGGGAGAGAAGAAAGGCACACAGCACTCCTGCTCATATCGCACTGGTCAGAACAGTCGTATGGCCAATCAGCTTACAGAAGAGTTGAGGAAATGTTTGGTTGTTTCTCCTCTCCAAATCTTCATGCTATTACTGCCACACGTTTTACCTCTACGGGTTTTGAAGTCCACAGCACAAGATTTCTTTGCCATAGTCAATTATCTTTTTTTTTTTAATGTTTATTTGTTTTGAGAGAGAGAGAAAGAGAGACAGAGAGACAGAGAGACAGAGCCTGAGCAGGGGAGGGGCAGAGAGAGAGGGAGACACAAAACTGGAAGTGGGCTCCAGGCTCTGCACTGTCAGCACAGAGCCTGATGTGGGGCTCAAATTCACGAACTATGAGATCATGATCTGAGCCAAAGTCAGATGTTCAACCAACCGAGCCACCCGGGGGCCCCTGCCATAGTCAATGATCTTTTAAAGAAAAATTTTAAATGAGAAACATTTCTTTCCATTTCCGCTGCTCCAGTAGTCTTCATTTCTATACATACATCTAATCTTCCACCTGGTATCACTTTCTTCTGCCCAAAGAATATTCTCTAATATTTGAGAGTACATTATCTACAGGGAAAAACTCTCTCAGCTTTTGTATATTTGAAAAAGTTTTTTGAAAAATAATTTTGCCACCCTGGATATAGAATTCTAGATTGATCATTGTTTCTTTTAGCACTTTGAAAGTGTTGTTCTGATGTCCTCTGGCTTCCATTGTTTATGACAAGACATCTAGAGTAATTCTAACCTTCATTCTGTACTTTATATTTTATCTCTGAAATTTAAGATTTTGTTTCATTATCACCAGTTTTCAGCAATTTGGTCATGATGTGTCTTGGTTTGGTTTTATGTTTATTCTGCATGGGATTCTTTGAGTGTCTTAGATCTGTCTATGACTCACTTTAGAGCTTCCATTATCTCTTCAGATTTCTTTCTTTCCTGACCCGCCTCTTTCTGGGACTTCTGTTACACACAATCATACATGTACATCCTGTTCAACATTATCCCAGGTCAGAGAGGATCTGTTGGAGTTTTTTTTTTTTTTGCCTATGCTTTAGTGTGGATAGAATCCATTTCTGTGTTTACAAGTTCACTGATGTACTCTTCTGGAGAGTCTAATCTGTTGTTAATCCCATCTGATAACATTTTCAGTGCCCCAAGAGCCACTTAGGTTTTTTATATCTTATACTCTTCTCCACACTACATAATTTCCTTTAGGTCTTTGAGAACATTTACAATAAGTGTTTTATAGTCCTTGTCTATTAGTCATATCACCTCTGTCATTTCTGACTCTGTTTCCATTGCCTGATTTTGTTCCAGATTATGGATCACATTTGATTGCCTGTTCCCATGTCAAACAATTTTTTATTGGATGCTGGACATTATGAATTGTACATTGTTGAGTCATGAGATTTATTGCCTTCTTTCTGAGAGTATCAGGCTTTGTTCTGATAGGAAGCTACATTATTTACAGATGAGGTTAGTTCTCTCAAAGCAGGTTTTTGGCTTTGTTTGGACATGTCTTGAATAGTCTTTACTGTAGAAATAGTTCAGCTCAGCTAGTGAGGCTGGCCCTCCTGGGGTCTCTGTAAACGCCCGTGTGCTCAGTGAGTGCTCCCCACTTTGGCCGGCTGGACCTGGAGTACTTCCCAGGCATTGTTCAGCCTTCAGTTCTCCAGTTGCCCCTTGACCAGCTTCGTGGAGTTTCACCCTGAGCGTTTGTGGCTTTCGTTTTCAGTTACAGTCTCCAGATTTCCAGCACTCTTTCTCTGCATAGGATTCTCTTCTCTGGACTCTGTTCTGCAAATTCCAGCTGCTTCCGACTCTCCACATGCCTGTCTGTCTCCTCAACTTGGCAAGACTGCCATGCTCTGCTTGCGGTCCCCTCATGGGCCTCGTGGGTATTCCAGAAATGCAGGTTGGCTTGATATCAAAAAACATACTAATGCAGTTAACCACATTAATCTAGTAAAGGAGGACATGACAACCTCAGCACAGAATTAGAAAAATCAATGAAATTCAATAACTCAATAATTTTTTAGGCTTCAGCAAACTAGGAACAGAAATTTCCTAATAAAAAAAATACCTACAGGAGTGCCTGGGTGGCTCAGTCAGTTAAGCATCCAACTTTGGCTCAGGTCATGATCTCGTGGCTCGTGAGTTCTAGCCCTGTCAGAATCTGTGCTGATAGCACAGATATCTGCCTCTCTCCTACTCACGTTCATGCCCTCTCTCTCTCTTTTTCTCTCTCAAACATAAATAAATAAATAAATAAATAAATATTTAAAAAAGAAAATACAGTAAAACCTTGAATTGCAAGTAATTTGTCCTGTGAGCGTTCCGCAAGATGAGCAAACATTTCTAATAAGCTTAACTTAATAAATGAGTGATGTCGTGCAATACGGGTAATGTGTGATGCTGAATGTTACGTGATCACAACTGAGCCAATGGTTCTTGAAACTCACTTTGATATATGAGTGTTTTGGATTACAAGTTTGTTTCTGGAACAAATTATGCTCACAAACCAAGATTTTACTGAACCTACAAAAACAAAACAAAGCAAAAAAACCTATAGCAAAACTAACACATAGTTTTACATCGATAGCTGTAGCTTGCTTTCTTTTCCTTGCATTTGATCATGATTTATTTTTTCCAGCCTTTTTCTATGGTTTAAATTCAAGGTACTTAACATATAGTGTCCTGATAGTGATTCATCGCTTCCATACGACACCCAGTGTTCTTCCTAATGCCCAGCACCCACTTAGCCACTCCACCCACCTTCCCTCCAGCAACCCTCAGTTTGTTCTCTGTACTTAAGGGTCTCTTATGGTTTGCCTCCTTCTCTGTTTTTTTTTCTTTTTATTTATATTCAAGTTAGTTACCATACAGTGTAGTCTTGGCTTCAGGCCTAGCTGCGGTTTTAAATAGGGTGATCAGGTCTCACTGAGAAGGAAAGTGTGGGCAGAGATTTGAAGGAGGTGAAAGAAGGGACCGTGTGGCTACCTGGGGAAACGTGTCATAGGCAGAGGAAGCCATCAGGGCAGCAAGAACGGTGTGGAGATCGAAGCCCGCCGGGCGTACTCCAGGAACAGGAAGGAGGCCAGCGTGGCCCAAGCCCAGAAAGCCAGGGAGAGCGGCACATCAACTCGGAGAAGCCGCGGGGGTGACAAGCCCCTGGACAGACTGGAGGTTTTACTCTGAGCAGGATGAGGATCTCTGGAGAATTCAGAGAAGAATTGAGTGGGGTCCAAGATTTGTCTTAAATCTGTAAAAAGGATCCCACCACCCACTGTCTTGAACGCCACGCATAAGAAGACAGAGCAGGGGCACCTGGGGGGCTCAGTCAGTTAAGCATCCGGCTTCAGCTCAGGTCACGATCTCACAGTTCATTAGTTCGAGCCCCTGCATCGGGCTCTGTGCTGACAGCTCAGAGCCTGGAGCCTGCTTCAGATTCTGTGTCTCCCTCTCTCTCTCTCTCTTTCCCTCTCAAAAATAAACAAACATTAAATTTTTTAAAGCAAAGCTTGTGCTCTCTCTCTTTCTCTCTCAAAAATAAATAGACGTTAATTTTTTTAAGGCAAAGCAGAAGCAGGAAAACCAGCGAGGAGGCTGCCTCCGCAGCCCACAGCGCGGTGACAGGAGCCCGGTCTCCACAGCGCCCACGGAGAGAGTTAACAGCGGTGAGAGGACACACACGTGCTCAGAGCAGGGCAGCAGGTTTGCTGGCGGATCTGATGAAGAATGTGACAGAGACAGGAGTCAAAATGCCTCCAAGGTCATCAGCGGGAGCAGCTTAGAGTCGGAGGACGCAGAAGACAGACCTAAAGGGGGACTCCATCCTGGCTGCCTCCACTGTGTTCATGAGAGTGAGTGGCTAGGAACGCTCAGAACCCTCCAGTAGCATCAGCCGCAGTCGGCCGGCCACACCGCCTCGTGTCAGTGTGACCCGCTCCCAGGGCAGCCCCTTGGCCCAGCAGGCAGTCTGCTTGCCTCCGTCAGCGGCTGATGCTGTGCACATTTCAGATCGACAGCAGAGGTGGGGAAGAAATAATTAGCATGTGAGGTTCCGCCCGTAAAAGTGGAATTAAGTCTGGGCATTTGTCCTGTAATTTGCAACTCTGATCTGACAATGGCATATTTTAGAGATGATGTGAAGTCCCGGAATAACCACAGACTACATGAGATACCTGACAATTGCTTATCTCTTTGTGGTGTCAAAATTCCAGTGCTCAGTTTGTTAAGCTGGATTGACTCCAAGAGTCAGTCAACGAACATTTTATTGAGTGCGTACTATGGGCCTCCATATTGAGAACCAAGGTAAGGCCATAATAGTACCAGCCTGCCCACTGTGTGATCACCATCATTTTCTTAACACTAACAAAATATCGTACTTTTATTTTAAAATGGGCACATTTATATCCAAACACTGCAACCCCTTGTGTCCACCTGCTCTCTGTAGTTGGAGCCTTCATGTCTGCTTGTCTATAAATCACTAACAGATTTTTCTCAAAGACCCAGGACCCAGGTACCAAGGTCAGAGCTCTGAGCCACATTTGTCATAATACACACAGTTTTTGAAAAAATGGATGAGCTGGGGGCGTTGTTTTGTTTTGCTTTTGAACCATACTTAATTCTATCAAAGCCAACAGAAAACTCACTTGGACTTCGTTTTCTTTTCTTTCCTTTCACCACGTAATCAAACTGGGTTGTCAAGAAACATCCACTCCTCTGTGTTACCTGTGTTCAAGAGGGAGATAATATTTAAGACAGAGTCTGACTTTCCAGTCTAGGAAACTCCCCTTCCAGCAGCAGATGCCTCTGGAACTGAAGCTGGAAAGCGCACACACAGGAAGAAACCCACTGGTAGAGAAAGGCAATCAGATGCCCTCTGCGCGCACAGTCTAGTCTAAGACAAAGTGTTGGCGCCCCTCCTCCTAGTCCTCCCCCCCCCCCCCCCCCCCCCCCCCCCCCCCCCCCGCATCCCGAGGGCCCGGCAGAGCCAGGATCCACACCAAAAGATGTTCATCATCACTCATCATCAGAAAAACACAAATCAAAACCACAGGGAGATCACTTCACACAAGCCAGAATGGCTAAAATCAAAAACATAAGAAATAACAAGCGTCAAGGGGTGCCCAGGTGGCTCAGTCCGTGAAGTCTCAGACTCCTGATTTCAGCTCAGGTCATGATCTCACAGTTGGTGGGATGGAGCCCCACAGTGGGGCTGTCAGTACAGAGCCTGCTTGGAATTCTGTCTCTCCCTCTCTTTCTCTTTCAAAATAAATAAATAAACATGAAACACAAGCAAACAAAAGAAATAACAACCGTTGGCAAGGAAGTGGGGAAAAGAGAAGCCTCGTGCATTGTTGGTGGGACTGCAAACTGGCACAGCTGCTGTGGAAAACAGTATGAGGGTTTCTCAAAAACTTAAAAATAGAAGGACCATATAACCCAGGAATTCACTTCTGAGTATTTGCCCAAAGAAGCAGTAATTCGAAAAGACATCTGCACCTCTGTGTTTACTGCAGCATTACTTATAATAGCCCAGATATGGAGACAACCTAAGTGCCCATGGATAGAGGAACAGATAAGATGTGTACACACACACACACACACACACCCCGCGTGCGCACGCGCGCACACACCATGGAATATAACTTAGCCATAAAAAAGAATGTGATCTTGTGATTCCCAACAATATGGATAGAACTAGAAAGTATTCTGCTTAGTGAAATAAGTCAGACAGAAAATGACAAATACTATACGATTTTGCTTATATATAGAATCCAAAAAGAAGCAAAACAAAACAGACGAACAAACGAAACAGAAGTGGACTCATAAATACAGAGAACAAGCTAGTGACTGCCAGAGGGGGCTAGGGTGGGGATGGGGATGGCTGAAATGGCGAAGGGGATTCAGATGCAGAAACTTCCAGTTAGAAAACAAATATGTGGCACGGATGGAAACTACGGGAAAAAAGGAAGGGGGTTATCAGCAGAAAAGCCCCCCAAAAGCTGAGCCTGTGCAAACCTGTGGCACATAAAATCCATTCGCACCTTTTCCGAGTGTCTGCCTCCCTCACTGAAAGCGCCCCGTGACTGCTGGAGGGCATCCGGGAGGCAGAACACTAGACCTGAGATTAAACCCAGCTGAAGGACGGCACTCTCTACAATAGCCCAATCATGGACAGAGCCTAAAGGTCCATCACCTGATGAGTGGGTCAAGAAGATGTGGTTTATATATACAATGGAGTATTACATGGCAATGAGGAAGAATGAAATCTGGCCATTTGTAGGAAAGTGGATCAACCTCGAGGGTGTCATGCTAAGCGAAATAAGTCAGGCAGAGAAGGACAGATACCACATGTTTGCATTCATAGGTCTAACAGGAGAGACCTGGCAGGGGACCATGGGGAGAGGAAGGGGGA